>JAGDQP010019526.1:0-31765 GCA_022664845.1 Lepisma saccharinum
CTTTCATAGAAATGGAACATTCTCAATGGCGATTCTGGTTTCAAATTCACAAATAGAAAGTGATGAAAGCATGGGATAAGTCGTGAAAGTAACGAAGTGTGTTTTTGTGGTTCAGCAACATATATTTGATTTCCTACAATGTTTAAATGTATAGTTTAGTCGTTTAATTCAAATGTTGTTCAATAAATATTGTTTGCATCTACTGCTTTTTCTGTCTGACAATGTAGCCGAGTCGGTAAGACCCCTGATTTTTAACTGTGCAACTCATGTTCAAATTTCGCTGCAGTAGTAACAGTTTTTTCCTCCCAGTACCGAAATCAACATGGTGTGTTGTGTTGTGTTGATTTAGCACACAAAAAATGGTACTCACGCTGGAACAACTCATTTTGTTAAATTAACACAACTATTTTTCACTCTGAGCCTTGTTAGTAGAGTAGATTTAAAATTTATTAAACTTGCCCAGCACCAACAGTTTTGTTTTTGCTGAGGTGCCAACTTATAAATTTGTCATTGAACACGATGAAAACTTAATTTAATTCATTTATAATTATTACCTTGATTGGAAAGAGTTAAGAGCGTAGCATTCTCCGTCGTGATAAATCGTGTGAACGAAGTATTCGCAACAATTAAAAGGTATTCCATTCCATTTGCATCCATGTAATATGTGAGTGCATGAATTGCTGAAACTAATGAATAGATTATGTCAATGTTGGTTAAGTAACAAGTTTCGTATACTAAATTGTAGTCACATTTAAGAAAAGTTATAGTAAGTAAGCATTGGGACCTATTGATATAGTTTGCCAATTTCGGACCGGATGTAAAAATTCACTTAAATATTTTTTTTTAAAAAAGGACTATTACTACTTTCTTGTAACTGAAACATATATACTATTTAGTAAACCATTGTCTAGTTTCGACAATAAATTTATTTGAAGACATAATAACTGACTTTAATTTATTGTCTATTGAATCTTTGTTACATATTTATATTTCACCTGCAATTTTTCTCAATGGAATTTCACAATCGGAACCTACCAATATTGATGTAACACGAATCATAAACGACAAAAATAAGATATCTTCCAGTTAATTGTTCTTTTAAGATGTGAAACATGTACATCCATGTTAAAAAACTCTTGCCCAGTAAGGAAATGATATATTCACTGCTTTATCACCCAGTTCTTATAAACTACTTTACGCTTTAAGGATATACCACCAAACACACCTAAAAATACATTTATGTTTTACAGCACCAATGATATTTCGTTCTTGCACCAATCAGTGTAAGTTTCAGAGAACGCTCTTTCATCTGGGTAATTTTTAGATAAACAAGTATAAATTTAATTTTCCTTTCCTTTCGGTTTGTGGGAGGAACTTACAATGACATACATTTCTAAAATCTGTTCAATCAAACACACGAGAAGAGAAACAAGGTAAAATTCAATTAAGGAAACCAGAAGAACACATGCGCGCGCGCACTCACACACACACAAACACAGAGAGAAAGAGAGTGAGAGATAGAGAGAGACAGAGAAAGAATGAAAAGAGGGAAAATTATAAAAACAATCAATTGATTCATAAACACCCACAAACTCAGTCAATAACTCACGCTGTTTTTCTCTGGTTTTTTTTTCAAATTTCGTAAAAGTTTCATTAAATTTCTCTGCATCATAGAAATGAAATAAATTAATAGCTCTAATGAATATACAGTTTGAAGAAGAACAAAGTTCCCACGAAACTTCCATATTTCACATTACATCTTTCACTTCCCTTTCTGCATTCTAAATTCAGAAGGTTAAATCCATTTCAGACACCAAGTATCTTTTAAGTGTGTGTGAGAAAATTTCAGCACAGCCGTGGATAAAATCTACCAGGAAACTTTCTAATGTTAGCAGCAAACCCTAGTATTACGCTACATATCATTTCTTACAATTTCCGCTAAATACTGACTGAATACCCATTCAAAGGTTTTTATGTTCCATATTGGATGTACTTTCATTTTCAAACATAAAAACATACAGGGTGTTTCAGGACCTCTGGTACAAACTTTGGGAGGTGAATCCTCATATTAAAACAAGAAAAAAAAGTCCATATGAAGACGAGCCCTATCATGCGTAGTTTGAGCGCTAGATGGCCCCAAAAACATCCAAAACTATTCCAAGGTGATTTATTTCGAATACTAATAGCTGCAGAGCTTGAGGTCCATCGTTTTGTCAAAGAAATCGGACCTGCTCGTTCGGAAAATGCATATGTGGGAAGTGATGGGAATGTGCGAGAGGGACTTCCGAGAGAAATGAGGGATTCCCTAAGAATTGACCAGCGAAATTTTGTCGATCAGAACATGCAGAGAATGACTTAATACCATAGAACCATACTAAGTTGGTTGCAAGTCAATACCTCAGGCAGGTGCAAGGTGGGGAAGGAATAAAGAATGTTATGCATGGTTACATAATAGCAGAATGTATTTAAAGGCGATTCATTTCGATCATTAATAGCTGTTGAGCTTGCGGCCCATTCTTTCGTCAAAGAAATCAGACTTGCTCGTTCAGAAAATGAACATGTCAGAAGTAATGGGAAAATGCGCGAGTGATTCCCGAATTAAATTATGCAACCACGCAAAACATTCTTTATTTCTTCCCCATCTTGCATCTGTTTGAGGTATTACTTTGGAATCAACGTGGTGTGGTTCTCTGATAGAAAGTCGTCCTCTACTTACTCTGTTCGACCGACATCCGCTGTGCAATTCTTAGGGGAATCCCCTACTTCAATTGGAAATCCCTCGCGCACTTCCCCGTCACTTCTCACATGTGCATTTTCTGAACGAGAAAGTCCGATTTCTCTGACGAGACGACGATCCGCCAGCCCTACAGCTATTAGTATTCAAAATAAATCGCCTTGAAATATAGGTTTGGACGTTTCTGAGCCCTCTAGTGCCAAAACTACACATGTTAGGACGCGTGTTCATATGAACTTTTTTCTTGTTTTGATATGAGGATTCATCTCTCCAAGTTTGTACCAGAGGTCCTGAAACACCCTGTATATTGTATAGAAATGTCTTACCAACGGCCAATATGGACATTACGAGATACAAGGTTTTACTCATGCCAAATTAAAAGGAAAATATTTAAAATTATGACCTTTCATAAAAATTCCTAGCCATGTAAAACTCGGAATTATGACATATTCGGACAAACAAGAAGTTTGAATACCGTTATGACGTAATATGGTTATGACGCAATAGGAGGGCGTAAATAAAACTTCATGCATTGTTTGCATGTTTACTTGGAAGATGAATGGCTAAAACATACCAGTGTTCGAATCCCGGTGTTGTCATGTTGTAATTATTTTCTGCGTTTTTATCTGTAAAAAACATTTTATATTCTTAAATCTATTTTTAATAAGTTAGTTACCGATGCTTGAGTAGGTTGAAAAAATCAGATTTGGTTCTTGGTTTCATTATACGCTATAATATATGATTATGAAAGGAAATATTTCTGAACCGGAAGTTACGTTTCACCACGCCCATTACTGTTATGATCCGGATGTGAATTGAAATGCTATCATCATAACATTGATCCGGGTGGATTAGAAGTTAGAGTAGCCTTGTCGTGCCCGAAAGGTTGCAGGTACGAGTCTCATTGTGCACGTTCCTTTTTAGGTAATAAGTTTTGTAATCCATGCCTTGTTGTAAAAGGAATGAATTTTAAGGAAATTATAATTGTAAAATATTTTGTAATTACAAAGATGATCATAGTGAAACCTTAACAAGTTTGTGCGAGAAAATATTTCAGGAAACTTGGCTAATCTATAAAATTATTTCTCACACATAAGTTTATAAATATTATTTTGTATTTGGTGTATGCTACAAAGCAGTGTATATGGAGAAATATACGATTTTTTTAAATTGAACTTACCAGCAAACAATAAACAATACCGGAATAATATGTACAGTTACTTACAAAAGTAAATGGAGGTTTGAATTGTAAGAAATAATAGTTCTTTCCTCCAGGAGAATTGTTTCATTATACGCCTAATAGTTAGACAACCAGCACGACAGCGCAAACATGCACTAAAACCTGGAATGCCAGGTTGTTCATCATTTTTCAGCAAGAAAGGTTATGACTCGCTGAGCATTACATAGAGAAGCACGAGATAGGAAGAAATTACATTCACGTTAAGTTCTAAAAGATAAGCACTAAATAGAAAATAATAAACGAAATGGAGAATAATGATATGAACACCAGAGAGAGAGAAGAGAAAACATGGAAGAAGAGGGAAAAAAGCGGAAAAAGTGGAGAAAAGAGGGAAAGAAAAATGGCGCAAGACAGAAATAAATGAAATCTTAACGCTTAGGGATATACAGTTTGCATCTTTCTCTCTCTATTGAGTGTTTCTCCCTTTATGGGATAAATTTCTTTCAGTAACAATCGTGAACATCACTTAATTCCTTAAAGAAAATATTATGAAACCCAGGCTAGGAATCGAATCAAGAACCTTTGAATGAGAATTTGAAAAGTTGACCATTTAGCGACACAGACAACAAATGTGTTGTTAAATCAGTTATTAAATTCGATACTGTCAACGAGTTAGGCCGTATATCCACTGATTAATCTTACACATTAGCGTAAACCTTCTGCTAAGATGCGTATACAATTCACTTTCGTTTCGTTTATTTATTTAATTAATTTGCCTGTTTCGGTGAGATTTCTACGGCCAAATCCTTTTGGTTCCGCTTGATCGGTAAAAATGTTGAGAAGAGGAAGAAAAGAATACAACTACAGGTTGTCACTACGATAATGCTTTTGTAGAAGTGTGCACAATGTATACAGTCAAGTTGATCAGATATTTTGTGCGCATTTCTTGAGTAATGTGAGGTGTGACTTATGTTTTCAAAAGCAAAGTAGAAGTTTCAATTTTCGATGTATGGACTAAGTCCCAGCATACTAAACTGAATAGGGAATGTGTTGAGCGATACAAGTTAGAGACGACGAACAGAAAGAAGTAAGAGGCAATCTTTTATATATAACCCGAAATATATGTGAAACAAAACTGTCATATTTTATGTAAAGAATCTTTGAACCTTAACATATTTCGGGTTATATCATACAAAGATTACATTGAACGTTTTTATTCGTTAATGTCACTTGTATCTTCGACATAAAGAATTGTAACTGAATACGAACTGATATAGATGCTTTGTAGTTGTGCAAAAGTAGCAACAATCTTGTTTCTCATTCGCTCAATGCAACAAATTATGCATATAATTTCGTTGTTATTGTCTCACTAGAAGATAATTATAGCATTTTGCGTTCTCTCTTGTTTGTGTAGAAATTAACTTATTCCTTCCCCATATTTAATGGAAACGATCTATGTTTAAAAATTCATAGTCTTAGGGTATAACCTGTCAAAATTCTGAGACTACAGCACTGCACGCGCGAATGACATTTCATAACATTGTTAGTAACACATGTGTAGTGCAAAAACAACTTTGAAATCTTCATTTGCGAGTTCCGACCGTGGGTAATTGCTTAGGGCGTCGGCTTGTTGAGTGAAAGGACCCGGGTTCAAATCTCGGTGGGTGCAAGTATTTTTCTTCTTTCAAAATATATGTCTATCTCTTCATACTTACTATTAATAATTGCTTTCTTGCATTTTCGAAGATTATCTTAGATTAGTGGCCATTGGTTAGTGAAGGTCAGGTTCGCTTATGTATCTTTACACTTTAGTTTCTTTTTTCAAAATTAATTTCTATCTGTTTGTGCGAACTTGGTCTTACTTAAACTCCGCTAACACATGGTCACTAAAAATGCAGCAGAACAATTATTAATAATAAATGTGAACACATCGTGACACACTTTGAAAAAATGCATACTGGAGCACAGGAATAATCTTTGGATGGGTTTCCCAAAGCTGGGGTAAGTGAAAAATTGCATGCAAATTCTACGACTCCCCTATGTTTGTAAAGTATACTCAAATTCATAGATGCGCCAAACGTACGGAGATCCATTGCGCAAATTAACAGGGGTATGAGGAGATAATTCCCTGTGGGTGCCTGCATGTGGGAACACGTATAATGCCTAATATTCATTTTGTCACGTTATTTTCATATTTTAATTTGCTCACTGTGGCAAGAGTTTGTCCAATTTTTGTCCTAAAAAAACACCGGGATGATACCATAAACTTAGCACTGGCCACATTCCTAAATACCGATCCAGCAAGCCACATGCCGACCAAGGCGAAAAATGGTCGGGTATTTTGACCAGGCAGGCGTTGGGGATAGGCAGAACCCAGACTAGCAGTCGGAAAGTAGATGGGGGATGGTCGGCCTGCAGCCACAAGTGGCCATTTCCGTGCGACTCTCGGTCTCTAAGTTGTCGTCATAGAGGCGAAACCCCGACCAATCTTCAGCTCTTGATGGTGGGAAAAAGGCTTCCTTTGCCTTAGGTCGGGAAAAGGCGTCCTCCGCCTATTTAATGATGGTCGAGAAAGGGATGTGGCTCCGTCCATTCTTAATGGTCATAAAGTAAGCGATTTACCACCCACTTCCTGGTGGTCAGGAAATGGTTGGGGGTCGGCATTTTGTGACCTATTTTAATCTGGTAATTATGCAACTAAAATACCGGCATTCCGTTGCAAACGAATTCTGCCGGCAGTTATAGAATATAGAAAGGAGACCCATTCGACGCGTATTAGCTCAGCTGGTGGCGCTGATTTTGTTTTTGTACTCCTTTTGTATTTTCTAATTGACAATTATGAAATGAAATATCCAAAAATAGCGATTTTAGAGATCGTCTTCCATTGGATGATGACTATAAATGTATTGTGTTTGTAGTAAAACATGAAATGAGGAAGCGTGCTTTACATTTGTTAAAAACAAAGGTGCCTGTCTATGTGGGATCAGAAACTTATAATTTATTATTATTACTAGCTGTTGTTCGCAGCTTCACTCGGCTCGGAAGCCGTCTCCGATTATCGGGCTGTATAGTCTAGTGGATCAAGCACTGGTAAGCTATTTTAGCCAGCTAACAATGAGAAAGTAATAAAAGAATTTTAAAACGTAATTGTGTTATGTTTTATAGAGTTTTGATGGAAGTATTCCATAAAAGCCATAATTAATAATTTTCTATAGAATATATGGTGAAGCATATTGAACTTTTAAATAAGCCTGGAAGACTAAACAAATTCAAGTTATTGACTTAAGAGAGTTAGATGTACAGTAAATACAGAATATCACATTATAAAAATGGAAAAGATTAAATATACTAGATTATAAGACAACTAATAAACTAAAGAATTCTGTAAATATAAAATGTTTTTCTGGAGTTTTCTCATAAAAGCCAAAAATGAAATTTAATTTAATTCCTTAAGTTAAAATTTGAAGATCCTCCCAAAATTTGAGTTGGGTGTTTTATAAACTAAACTATGATGTCAATATTTTTTGATAGTATACTGGCGATCTCTTTCGCTTCAACTGTACTGGTACTAATGACCAAGGGTTTAGGCAAAAGCATAAGAGTTTTGTCAAAATAAATTTTATATGTGGATGGTGACTGGAAAGTAAGGTAAAGGATATAAATATGACATCTACTGTTTAGATCAATAATAACTATTGAGTTTGTTGTAATGGTGAAAAGTCGACCAATGTACTAAATAAATTCACAAATGAATACACAAAATAACATGTAAGATGTAATAGGAGATATTTGATTTCCACGTTAAAGAAATGCAATTGTTTGTAATTAATTTATTTAGAAATATTAATTATCTATATATTAATCTCTTTGTACCTGGTGAGGATTACAGTACATAAGAAAACAGCTGGTATTGTCACATTTTCATGGCTATCGACGTTATCGAAAGTGTTTACTATCGAAGAATTTTCAATGGAGTCCCAAAGATCATCCAATACTATGATAGTAGCACTAATAGAAACAGCCGCTAAAATGATCCAAAATATTCTGAAAAAGTGATTAAATTATATATTGACAAAAATACAACATATTTAACACATTGCAACACATTGGGACTTAAGTGAGTATCATATGGTGAACACTTATAAATGATATTCTCGAGATTTAAGTTAAGACTATTTTTTTATAATTTTTCTGTAAAAGACTTTATATCTTAATATTATTATAAGACACACTATATCTTACCTTGTGAAATCTCATAAATTCATGTAATTAAGTGTTTGGAACATTTAAGAGCAAGACTGCGTCAATGTGACACATTTCAACTTTGCAGATTCTCTTAACGACAACTAACAATTACTCAGAATTAACAAGATGGTACCAACATAACTTTTTATGGTCAATGGGATTGAAGGAAAACTTTTCCCGTTGAATTTTTCAACATTAAAATTACTACCCTTATACATTACATTGACAGCACTGAATTTTGATTAGAAACTTTTGAATTTTATAGAACTTACGAAGATTTTCAAACTGTCTTAGAGTGCCCAGAATAGGATCGTTCGTGCAATACGAATTACAAAGTCTGTTTTGTTTCATTTTAAGTACAATGCTCATTTGAAATATAAACGTTTATATTTCTTGCACAAAATCAGTAAATAATTTTCGATTGGTGGCATACCGAATTTAGCCTCATACTGCTATACTGTAAGTCCTCCTGCAGTTTCGCGATTATTTTAGTGTGCGGCAAATTCAGTATGCTGTTGCTAAATTACCTGCGGTTAAATTATGAAATACTTTATGCAGCTCTTTAAGCTGGGCATTAACAGTCTTATTCAAAATATTAGGTCGGTATAAAATATGATTGATCCTTCTGTTTGAATATTAATCTTTAAATCGCTTCTTTTGAACCAGTCAAATAACGAGTATAGAAGCGTTCAGATTTAGGGGACCAATTTCACGCTACTCAACTAAATAATTTATTCGTTAAGTTAGTTTCCACTATGTGCTGGAACGTTCGAACACTTTTTTACAAAATAAAATGAACGGGATATGGCCATTCTAATTTCGGTTTGCCGTACTTTAGAAGCATAATTTTCTCCTTACAGATGAATGTGACCAACGGAAGATTAGACAATGAAGTTCTTCTTGCTCTTGATTTTAAACAGGGCAGCTAAATAAAAAAGATACGGGATCGAGATTCGAATTGCAACATCAGATTAGCTCCACAAATTGTATATGCAGCTATACTTCAGCCACGTAGTACTGCACTTCTGTTGGTTTGGCAATGTACTTTCAACAGTTGGTTTTGACAAAAAAAGGAATTTAAAGGTGCCTAACTTTCAATAAGCCAACTTCAGGGTAGCCCACAAAATGTTAGGGCCATTCAAGACTTTTACTTGAGCAAGCCAAACATAATTGATCGATTTTCTTTTAACTTCCTAAATGAGTTGGTGATGCTTCAAGGACGGGTCATCTATTTTCTTTAAAGTGGTCTGGAAACCACTTTATTAAAGATACCCCAGTAGCAATTGAACAAGTGACCACGCTCAGAAAAAGCTATCTCCTTAAATTTTCGGACACCCTGAGGTCATGATGTTTAATCTTTTACCAACAACGTCCACCACTTGGGCCTATAAAATCAAGTGCGTGTTCTCCAAAATTTAGGGGTAGCATCAGTAAACTCTATTCCATGGAAGTTTTTATTTGGATCACGTAGAGAAATATTTACCGGATTTGGTTAACTAACAATCGTTTCATCATTTAAAGAGAAAAGTTATGTGCGTTCTAAGTTCGTGGCAAACTTCACGTAAGCCTACCAAAAATGTGCTAGGCGAGATTTTACCTGAACAGGTATTTTTAAATGTTCACTTGCTTAGCACGGTAGTTAAGATATGCATCATACTGAGATAAGTGAGGCTAGTAGCGACCCAGCACTTGACTACGCATTTTATTTAATTCGAATTTAATACTTCATCTAAAACACTTATTCGTCTAAAACGCCTGTCACGTGACTTGAATACCGTATGCTGATCGGTCAACTACAAGCATGTGACTAATATGATGCTGTAAGAATATGAAAAGCATAAGCGATCAAAATGAATTTCAACAAACACGCGTTCACTCTTTCCGAATGCTTTTTTCTCTATATTACGTGGCGAGGCATATGCACCATATGGTAAATTTTAGTATTTCAAAATTGATAATACAAGTAGTGTAGCCTAAGAACTCCAAGGGGTTTTAATTAAGAGCAAAATGACTATCAATTCTTAGTAGTCACAGACATCTCAAGATCTTCCTATGGTGTGTAATATTCAACAGCACAGGTTTTCAATAGACATTTACCGAGGCATACAATCAATATGAAATCACAACAATGCAAGAGGAAAGATGATAAAAATGAATCAAATGGCATGTTAGCAGATAGACCGCTCCGATTGTACGGATCACATACAAGAGCTAATACATTATTCTTCTCCATTATGATAATATTTAACGTCATAGCCATGTACGGCTTATTTTACCCTAGCTTTCATATGTAAAAATTAATTTCTAACATAACATTTTTTCCAGTGTTCGTTATTGTTTCCGTATACGTCTTGTTTTAATTTAGTTATTGTTCGTCGAATATTCTTTTCTGTATATAGCTTAATTTTACGTAACTATTGTAAGTGTAATATGATTTTCTAATCTACCTTATTTCCTTATTATTAGTTCCAAATACAACTTATTATAACCTAACTTTTGTTTATTGACAATGATTCTGAAGTTAATCTACCTGGTTTTCTGTTCTCATTCTGTGTTTCGTTATTTATCACGACTTATCGTTCTTCGAATGCTTGTTCTTGCATTCAACTTCTTTTAACCTAATTATTTTCAATTATATTTGCAATTTGAACTTACGTAACTGACAACGAATACAGGTTCCCCGCATACGACTTATTATAATCTAGACATTCACTCTTAGGACCTACCGTAATTGATGTTCATTCTTTGAATGTTAACTTATAACTAACAAGGTAATTGTTCAGTGGATATCAGGGTGATGAATATGCCAAATAATAGGACATAGCATGCTTACATTAACAGCTAGAATATTAGCTGCCACAACTTCGTGTTAGTCTCGTAATAAATATGCAAAATACTGTACAGAGTGGGGCCCTTAAGTCTGGTTAGGACAGTCGAATAAAATTAAAAGGGAATGAGAGAGACTGGAATGAAATATCCCTGAGCATGTTATATACGAACTAGAAAATGGCCAGGAACATATCTCCTATGCGATGACCATCTTGAAATCTGCCATCTTGGATTCAACTCGAAAATTTCAAATAGAAACTGATGTGTGTCACATATCAACTAGCACTAAAATTTCCTCATGAATTCATATCTGTGGTTGGGCTTTGTCTATCTTTAACGGTTTGTGAAATTTTTAATGTTTTTCCGATATTGTTCGTTTCAGTGCACTAATTCAAAGTGGTCTTCACTAAAGATTAACGCCTAAAGATGGTTCTGATGTCGGGAAAATGAAGTGTGCGCTATAGCAGATGATTTCAAACATCGCCATTCTGAAAGGAGTGATATCTCACCAAACAACGTAAGTACCCTCTTATTCAAATGCATTAGGGATACAGGGACTGTTGAAGACAGGCCACTTATGGGTAGACCTTAAAATGCTATGAACGAAGCAACAACAACAGTAGTGTTGGCGTCCATTATCAAAAGGCCAGAAAATCACACGCCATCTGCCCATGGAAAATGATGTGAGTCGTACCTCTATAAGATCAACGGGAAAACAAACAAACAACACAGGTACAAGTTGCAATGATTGCAACATATGTATGAAGACGACCCTGATCTTCATTATAATTTGCAGAGTGGGGCAGTCACATAGTTTCAGAAACACCGGAGTTCGTACACCAGATACGTTTTGCAGACGGAGCCAATATTTACGTAAACAGCGAAGTTAATAAGCAAAATCATCGATATTGGTCTGATGCAAATCCAAATTGGATTAATTCAATCACGATGGTAGGTTAACAGAAGATAATGGTATGGGATGGGATTTAGGGAACGCAAATTGTGAGACTCTTCTTCATTGAGGGAACTCGAACAGCAGGCGGTTATCTTCAATTACTGCAGGCGGATATGCTTCGATCGCTGTTAGCAGAGGAGGGTAGTTTTCCCATATGCTTCCAACTAGACGGGGCTCCGCCTCATTATGGAACACTTTGCAGTCTTTTTCCTGGATCAACATTTACCCGGGAAATGGATTGGAAACAGGTGATCTGTCAACTTGTCGAGTGGCCACCACGATCCCTCAAACGGATTCCTATGAATGTTCCTTGCGACGGTACTTGAAGGCTAATGTGTACCAGTGTAACTTAATGGCGTTTAGTACCTGGACAGGGGAATCACTGACAATGGGGTATGTGTATTGCGCATGTGCACAACTTTCGCCTGACGTGCTTCGTTGGGCGCACGACGACTTTTCCGGAAGTGCTTCGATGGGAACGGCGTCCATGTGGAACATATTCTGTGATGGCGATTGTGAGTTTTCTGGCACACACCTTTTCTGGCACACGCCGTCACAAGAGAAATGGCGTCATGGTGCAGTAATAATAAATTAACAGTCTCAACAGAGAAAACAAAATTTGTACTATTTAAAGGAAAACTTAATCTTAACAGAGGACCTATAATCAAAATTAATAATAAAACAATTAAGAGAGTACAAGCTTTTAAATATTTAGGAATAACACTTGACGAAAAGTTAAACTTCAGAAAACACACCGAATTGATATCAAGCAAAGCAATCAAAATCGCACATAAACTAGTAAACATTGCGACAAAAGAACTAAGGATATCGATAAAAATTGTTAAGCTGTACCATGACGTCATCATAAGATCTTTAGTCGGATACGCCGCCAGTGTTTGGAGCCACCGGATGGACGATGTCAGACAATGTCAAACAATAAACCGTGCTCAAAGGCAACTTCTGATAAGACTCACAGGAGCATACAGAACAACGCCGGTGGAGGCACTCCAGGTGGCTGCAGCAACCATGCCATTGCACCTACAAGTCAAAAAGCTTGGTGCTATGTATTGGATCAAAAAGAAGAATAAGGAAAAAGTCACTAGGTTACTACATGCTCCTGTGGACAACAAGCAGGATGTGCAGGAAATACTAATCAATGCATGACAGCATCTATGGCAAGAATGCCCGAAAGCTAGAAGATTATATAGTATAATACCGGACGTGGTTGGCAGGATGGAGCTCGACGTGGAGATTACGGGAGGTCTGTTACACTTCCTCACGGGACATGGCCCATTCAGGCAGAAACTGAAAGATATGAATATAGTGGAGGATAACCTGTGTCGCGCCTGTGGGTCGGTCACTACCCCGGAACACGTAATGCTAAAATGCGAAGAAACAGAAAACCTGGTTGGCGAACAAAGAACTCTCCTGGAGGATATGGAAATCGCTGAAGTTCTGAGAACACCAGAACTGGCGATTGTTCTCCAGGAGATAACCCAAAAGGTAACAGAGTATCACAGAAGGAAATTTATATCCGGAGGCGACCGAGGCCGGGCGCGGCGAAGACAAGAGGCTGACCAATAGAAAACAGATTAGGGAGCTGATACCGCATGGAGGGAAACGTGACGCGGACCTCGCGGGCGAGGCGAGTTTGCGCGGCCGGTTCGACGAGCGTGAGCTTCGCTATCAGCAGGCGGTATGGAACAATCCGGGTACTAGAACAATCCGAAACTGAAATACATAACGTAAGCAAACTAAACCTATAACAAAACTCCATTAAAAATAGAAAAAAAAATAAAATAATAACTAAATCAACAATAGTGCACAAAATCAAGATCAGTGAAAGTGCGTAATAGTGAGCGAGTGTGTGACCGCTGGAAACCAGCGGTGTCCTGGTGGGTGCCTTGCTGCAGAAATCCGGCAGCAAGAGACGCTCAAGTAGTAGTGTGCGTGTGTGTGAGTGGTGACGGGAGGCCAAATATAATAGAAGATTAAAACAAGAAAGCGAAAAAAAAATAAAAAAAACAGAAACTAAATGTGAGTGACCTGGAATCCGGGGCACAAACATTCAAGCATTTTTAAATATATTAGCCTGTAAGTGTTGTATGTGTGATGTGATGGTGACTTGAGGAACAAGACAAACTTCGTGAGTAAAGGAGGAAGGGAACCAGAAATGGAAAAACAGAACGGACCAGCAAAAACTTTGTGAGAAAATTCCAGTAATACTTACGTTGCAGTCCAGCTTCATTTCCCTCCCCCTTTTTCTTATCGTTTCAGAAAAAGAAGAGGAAGCCATCTTGAGTCGACGTCTATGTTGTGCTGTCCTTGTGTGTATGTGTGTTGTTCTATATGTTAAATGTTTTCTGTATAAAATTGCAAATAAAAGATAATGGTAGGGCATCCCCCCCAAGAAAAAAATTCCAAAATTAGGAATAAAGACCAGGAGAACATTCTGGACGCCTGGTCCAAAGTCCGTCAGGCACCACCCGAGGTCAAAACTGAGGGAACAAAGGAGCTTCTCGGACTGTCGGAACACCGGCAATATGAGAATCTCTAGGGACTGCCTGTCCCAAAATGGGAAGAGCGAACAACTGCTCGTGCTGCACGCCCTTGGAAGTGCACAACCCATTTTGTGCAAAGAATGCATAGAGACAGGGATGGAAGGTGGGTCCCAAAATGGAAAATGGAACACCTATTCTTCATATTGATGAATATGTTTCTTGTAGTGTTACAAGGTGTGTATGCCTTTCTTTCAGAAGAATCCACCGAGTTCAAAACCTACCTTAATTTCGTTCATAAGTACAACATCGTTCCAGTTATCGTAAATTCCACTGCAGCATTCGATTTCTAGTTGGAAGAGGGTGTCATTTGATATATCGCATGTTCATGTTGCGATTGAAATTTTCAAGTTAAATCTAAGATGGCAGATTTCAAAATGACCTCCGGAAACGTTGCATGCTCCGCAAAACTTCCCCCCTAGCTGAATATGTTTAAGGACTTTTCATTCATGTCTGTCTCCTATTTTTGTTTTATTCGACTGACCTACCAAGATTAATGGCCCCACAATGTACAGTATTTTGCATATTTATTACGAGGCTAACACAAAGTTGCCGCAGCTAAAAAGCATGCTATGTCCTATCATTTGGCATATCGGTCATCTTGATATCGACTAAACAGTTCACCAATCTCCCTTGTAAGCATTTCATTTTTATGGCCTAACCTCATTGATGTCTTTCGTAATATTTCAGTATACAGCTTATTATAATCTGTATTCCATTTATGGTATAACGTAGCAAATGTTTTTCTATTGTATGCTTATTATATGTATAACGTAATTAGTTCATTTCTATGACCTAACCTAGCTGCCGTTCTTCATATTTATTCGTATACAACTTATTACATCCTACACATTTTACGTTCCCGTTATTCGAATTTTGCATTTTAATTTTATTTATGCCTTTAATATATCTAAAGACCAGGCCAGTATAGCGGAGGGGAAAAGATGCGGGAAGTAGCCAATCAGGGCCTTAGTTGAAGGCATCATTCCGGCATTTCCTTGGTATGACTGAGGAAAAACACAGAAACACATCTGTCAGGATTGCTAGGATCGAACATACGACCTCCCGAATTTTACCCCAACGTCTTGCCACTGATCTACGACTGCTCGGTGTCGTTCTTCGAATTTACCATAATTCCGTATGCGAGCAAGCTCAATACCGTGTACAACATAGCGTTGTTTTCGAGTCTAAATGCTGAATGTGATTTAACGTAATATTGTATGTAACATATTGAACTTTAACATTTTAATTAACCTATCTCTCTTATATCATAAGCAACTTGTTAGTGTCTTCTTCGAACATATAAAACCAAACTTTGATACGTTTATGGGTACTACCGAACTTTTTTGCATATCTACAAATGAAAGTAGATCTAGTAGTTGATCTACAATCTAGTATTTAGTGAAACGGATGAAATTGTTGTCGAAGATTTATACGTATCTACGTTGTATACGTAGATACGTATAAATTGAAATTATATATACGTTCAATAATATATACGTATCTACCTTTTACTATAGTTATTTATCTACGGAAGAACATGATACAATGTCCAATCTGCAAATGTGTTATGTGTTTTATCTTCTTGATCTTGGTTTTCACCGAATTTATATGTTGCTTGCTCTTTTTACTGATACAAAATATGTAAGGTTTCTATTCTAGGTTGCTTTAGGATTGTCATTGTACATTCTGGGAAGCAAAAGAGTGCAACATTACAAATATGTATATAAATGCTATTAAATACCATAAACATTATCATTTTAACATTCTAATTTTAGGTATATTTGTTATATCTTTGCTTAATTTACATCCCATTTAATATATAAACTTTGAAATGAAATTCATTATGTCCATTACCTTTCAATTTTAGTTGAATCTTTGTAGGCAATGTATTTCAGTCCATCAAGACTTGTATTAAGTAGATATTCAGTTGCCACTCTTCGAAGAATGTTCAGTAAGATTGTAACCATGGTTGAACGATTCTCTTGTTTCCTCCTTTTAGTCCTTACTCTTTGTATACTTAAGAAAGAAAATAAATATTAAATAGTTTTAAAACATTGAACTAAAACATTATATATTGTAACGGTTGGTGCTATGAAAAATTAAGCTCATAACGTTAAAGTGTTTTCACTGTTTCTTATGCAAGCTTCTACTCTCAAGATCGCCTTCGGATGTGTTCGGCTTGCAGTTGCTAATTTCTCTTTGCTTTATAATTGAATTCAATGATTGTGCTTATATAAAATATATATTTTACATACAGACTGTAGTTCCCAAGGTGTGTTAACAGAATAATACTTAATATCCAACCTGTTACAAGATATTAAGTAATATTCTGTTAACACGCCTAAGTGTATACGTAGATGAAATAATTGGAGATCACCAATGTGGATTTAGAAGAAATAGGTCCACGTTGGAACACATTTTTGCCTCGAGACAAATTTTGGAGAAGAAATGGGAATACAATGGGACGGTTCACCAGCTATTCATTGATTTTAAGAAAGCATATGATTTTATCAAAAGGGAAAAGTTATACAGTATCCTGATACGATTTGGAATTCAGGAAAAAATGGTTCAACTAGTGAAGATGTGTCTCAGCGACCTCATAAGCAGAGTACGGATAGGTAATAATATGTCACATAGTTTCAAAATTCGCAACGGTTGGAAACAAGGTGATGCCTTGTCACCACTACTTTTTAGCTTTGCGTTACAATATGCGATTTAAAAAAATAAAGGGAACAAAAAGGGACTATCATTGAATGGTTTGAATCTACTGTTCGTATACGCGGATGATGTAGACTTAATAGGGGACGATATAGATGCACTACAGAGCAATACCCATGTCTTAGTTGAGGCGTGCGATCAGATAGGCCTACATGTAAACATAGTTAAACAAAATACATTATTACAAGCCGAAACACACGGAATTAAGGAAATAAAAATATATGAATTAGAGATGAGGTCATACAGAAAGTAAACAAATTTAAATATTTGGGAGCATGCGTAACAAGCAAAAATGAGGTCACGGAAGAAATAAGAATTCGTTTAGTATCAAGCAACGCATGTTTCTATTGAGTCCAGAAACTTCTAACATCGCGAATAATATCAAGAAAGTTAAAATTGAAAATATACGGAACGGTTATTCTGCCGGTAACACTTTACGGTTGGGAAAGTTGGAGTATGACCCTAGCAGATGAACATAAATTAATTGTTTGAAAATAAGATTTTGAGAAAGTTATACGGGTCGAAACGGGACGAGATGACTGGAGAATGGAGGAGACTGCATAATGAAGAACTCCATGGACTGTACGATTCAGCAGGTGTTGTAAAAATAATGAAATCGCAACGACTAAGGTGGGCAGGCCATGTAGCTTGGTTGGGGGGAAAAACGAATATTATATTCCATCCTGGTTGGAAGGCCGGGTGGAAGGAGGCCATTGGAAAGACCGAGACGTAGTTGTTAGGACAATAGTAGAAGAGATCTTCGAGAAGTAGGTGTTCGTGATGAAAACTGACTTAATATTGCCCAAAATAGATCCAATGGCGAACGTTTGTTCTGTGGCGATGAACTTGCAAGTTTCATAAGCCATAGAGTTAGTTAGTCCCCAAGAATGAAGGCTATGACAATTTGTATTCTACAATGGAATCAAAAGCACAATTCGAAGCTTAGACAATATTCCTTATTGAGGAACGTCCCCGGTAATCAAGGTTACGAACTTCTCAGTATGAGTACATGAGCCAAACGGACCTTTAATTGGATGTACAAGTACTTATAACATTTTGCATATGTGACATTGCGACTTTGAATCTATTTCGGCATAGAAATAACCAATCCGGATCAAACCTCATCATCACCTAGGTAACATTCAAACGTAACTATTTACAGCGATATTCTGTATCAATAAACTAACTGTATTTACAAGAGTTTTGTCCAAGATTGTTCAAGATACGTATGAATATTTACGTATTCCAAAGCTGTACACAATGCTTTTAAGTATGTTGAAAAAGTTCTACCTAGTTATGGTTACATTTCCATATCTTTACAATGACAAAAGATATTCGTTTCAAGCTTTCAGCATTTGTTTAGCATTCCTGAAGTTATCTTCTAGTGGCTTTTACATTCACATGCGTTGGTCACCGCGCATGAATATAATATTTTACATATGCTCCTCCGTAAAATAAAAAAGTATGATTTGCAAATGAAGTGAAATGTTTTCCACTGAACTCAACGAAGAATAATAATTCAAACATAAATTTGATATATCGTAATATCTTGCTTTATGTAATTTCTTGATGTTTCTGAAATCTTTCTTGTAACCCTGAATATAATCACTGGATCACCTGGGTGATCTCATATCTTAATGTGGGTTTATTATTACTCCATCACTGGTATAAACAGTATATAGGCTGACTGTGGTAGGTCATGCGAAAAAATGATTCTCTCTGTGTGGTAATTTGAGGATTTTTGCGTAGACAAATATCCCAAGATTTTGTCCATGCCTAGAATAGGCTCATGAACAGGCCCCGATTTACCAATAGGCCGAGGTCAAGGAGCACATGTTGGAAATAGGAAACTACAATAGTTTCGTTTACTTCATGATTTGTACTTCATGATTGTAGATCTACAAATCTGCGATAATTGCAATAAATCAGTCTAATGTCCTTTTCTCTTTCGACAGCGTCCAGCTCCAAAGTAGGTCAAGATACGTTTACAGAAAATTCTTTCGAGTCTCGGCGTGAGGAATTACCTCTAAAACGTTCCGTATATTATTTTTTCAAAATGTTGTATACGTCGGATTTACATGGTGTCACATTTCGAAACATGATAAAGAAACTGGGTCCAGTTGATTCAGGCTACGACATGTCCCCCCCCCCCACTGCTTCAGGCCATTCTTTTCCTCTTTGCTAACAGCGGGAGGGGGAGGCTCGGTGGTAGTTTGCTCACCTTTGACACTAAGGCCCTTTTCGCACGAACCCAGCGTGGTCGCGCCACCAAAATTTTTGGTGGTGCTTCTCGTTTTATTTCCTTTTAACAGAAAGCCATCATGGTCGCGCTATCAACTGTGCCATCAGTTCAAAAATGGACCTGGAAGAAGCAGATACTGTTGTTTCTCTGTTCTCACGTTTACGTAAACGCCGAAAGTGGAGAAAAAAAAGTAAATTTTGCGTGCGTCCATTATTACAAGATCGATCAACGAAAGGAATATTCTACACACTGTACAATAATCTCTGACAGAATTCGAAAAATATTTTTAATTTAAGATTGATGAGCATTGCAACATTTGATGAGCGGTTACAATACTTAAAAGACGAACTGACTGGTGTGGAGTGGATACTCCATACAAAATTAATAGGGGGACAGATTCTCAGACAGACAAACCGACAGTTAGGCAGAGACAGGAAACTGATCTTCTCAAAATGAATAAATTAAGTTAAAAATTCATATAAACTCTATTAATCACCAAGAAAAATACATTCTTTACAATTCAAAGCGAATGGGCTAACTAGTGGCAGCCTGAAACTACCTAATCAAAGTGCCATAGTACTTGAAGCTAAAAAACATATCGGTGGAAAGAATAGGAACTGCGCCCCCATGGTGCAGATCTGTTCTCATATTCCCGGGGCTGCGCTGCATAGGGTAAGTTGACACCATTTATTGTAACACACTCGTGATGATGCACCTACATACCAAATTTTGTTTCTTCAACTTCAGTGGTTTGAAAAAGTGGTTTTTGGGTGGCCATTTTGGATGAAAGATGGCGACTTTTCTAACATTTTCATATATTGTCGTGATTGACTCGTGAATCGAACACATTCATACCAAATTTCATTTCTTTAACTTAAACGGTGTGGAAAATTATTTCTGGGCAGACATTTTGAAACTAAGACGGAGCCTTTATGACAATATTGTAATAATTTCCTAAACTACTGTTGATAGCACACCCTTTTTGCCAAATTTCGTATCTCTAGCTCATACGGTGTTGAAAATGAGTTTTTGAAGTCCGCCATTTTGGATCCAAGATGGGGTCTTTGGAGACATTTTATAATATTTTCGTAACCTATTAGTGATGATGTAACGTCATACCAAATCCCGTATTTCTAGCTCCTGGCGTTTAGGCTGTGTATTCTATGAAAAATTCATTTTGCCGGCCATTTTGGATACAAGGTGACGACTTCTTTAAATGTAATATTTTCCTAAACTACACTTGATAACATAACATTCTGCAAAATTTCGTATCTCTAGCTCTAACGGTGTTGGAAATGAGTTTTTGGGGTCCGCCAGTTTGGATCCAAGATGGCGTCTTTCGAGACTTTTGTAAAATTTTCGTAGCCTACTGGTGATGGTATATGGTCCTACCAAATTTGGTATTTGTAGGTCTATCGGTTTAGTCTGTGCATTCTATACATTAATGGGTTTTGCGACCATTTTGGGTCTAAGATGGCGACTTTTTTCAAATATTTGTAATATTTACTTAATCTACTGGTGAAACCTTCATACTGAATTTCGTTTTCATATCTCCAGTCGTTTAGGCTGTATAACGGCTACTTAAAACTTTCGTTTTTTACTGAGACACAAGTTCTTGCAGATTGAAAAGTAATGATAGAAAGTTACATACAAAAAATGTTTGTATCGATGAGGATCAATCAAAGCTAAGGATTGTTTTCACATTACAATACCTTGTAGCGAGATGTTTAGTGTCTACCAGTGGCCGCCTATGCTGACACAAGTTTTTCCACCAAGCGGCCGTAGCTCAATTACCACTCGGCAGGTATTGGGTTCAATTTAAGCTGCCGGCCATCTTGACTGCAGTTTTCCAGATGTTTTCTTTTGTCACACCAGACAAATCCTTGGTTGGTACTTTCAACTTAGGCTCTGGCTGTAACTTCCGCTCTGTTCCCTCCCTTATCCCATTTTGAGCCTTAGATTCCTGAAGGTTAAAAATAAATTTAGCTTCAACAAAGGTTTTTCCAGGATTTTTTCCTCAGTAGCACCAGACAAATGCCTGGTGATATCTACAAGCTAGGCCCTAGACGACTACCTCACAACATCCTCTGCTCTACCCTATGCTGATCCAAGCCTGAAATGCTAAAAGGCCATAAAGAAAACATATCAATTTAATATTTACTATATCTACAAATGCAAAACTTGCCAAATTCATTTTTCTCTGCAGGCAATGCATCTTCTTTATTTATAAGAATGTTTACAAGCTCCTGCCAGCATCTCTGCTTCAATTCTCTGTTTGAATATTCTTCACCAGTAATTTCACATACTGCAGTCCTTGACTGAATTTCGGTTATGAAGTTTTCTGTATCGAAGTGTGCGTTTTCAACTTCGATATTCATGTTTAAAATCAAAATTGTCAAATAAATGTGCATTTGGTGGCTCGGAAAACCGCTCCCGGGTGAAAGCCTTCATTTAAGAAAATGGAACGACGTGGTGGCCCAAACAACTTGGTGGCTTATGAAGTCGCAGGATCTCGTCACTAGAATTCATGCCGCGCCACCAAAAGTGGACAGCACCGTGCTCCTGAGTTTTCTCGGGGTTCCCCTGCTTCCTCTCAATTTGTCATTCCACCAGATTATTTCACCATTCTCATTTGTCTCTTTCACCCCAAGGAGATACAACCGTGGGACCCTAAACTAGAGATTCATTTATTCCTATCTGTATACCGAAGAAAAAAATTGTTTTTATACTTTTATCACTCAACTTGTATTGATATTCACTCGGGAGGAATATTCTGAAATCATCACTGGACATTGGCTATGTAAGTTTATCTAATTATGTTCAAAATCAACTTAGTAATTGTTTTAATCATCGCACCTTTCTGCCATATTTCAAGCCGGTTCGCCACCATAGTTGTCTGACTTTTTGCTACTACTTTTAATATTCCACCTTTCTGTAGTTGAAAGAAAGCCTTTTTTAGGTCTGGCTTACTAGTCATCTGATATATACAACTTGAGCGAGGGAGCGAGTGAGGAAGGGAGATAAACAGAACACTGTAGCTGCAAGAAGCGGACCGCGGAAGGAACATGCCAGCCCAAGTTGTAAAATTCTAATTGTTGCCACCTTTTAAAGTAAAAATCCTAAACTGACTTATTAGATATATTGAAAATGTGAGACATACCATACATAGATATGTATCTCCTCAAGAAGTGGATAATATTTGAAGTTTGTAACATTATAAATAAGGTTCACAATTGTAAAATCATTGCAATTCTTTTCAATGGGATAACCTTCGAGGGAGTTTAGAGTACCAGATCACATCTACTTGGAAACTAAGCCCGTTGGTTGCTAGTTTATTCGCAAGCAGCAAGAAAGCAAATTCGCATTTCTTGCAGTTTTATAAAATATCATTCTTTCAACAATTCTATGTATTCAGAGACCAAACAACAGGTGCAAAGAGCAAGATGTTGCAATTGGAGAATATCTACGATATTAAGAATTCAAGGATGAGAAGAATTATTTCATTTGCACGTGTTTCTAAATAAAAAGAAGGCCAATACCAACGTTAACCAGCAAATATTAGGTTACACACAATTCAGATGGATTTCTGTATGTATCCACAAAATTTAGGAAGAGGAACCAATGTACAACCAACGCCCACTTGTATCAGATTGGCCGAAATTAGGTGGTCTTCTCAATTGGATAAAGTAACGACCATTTTCATTAATTATGAAGCTTATTCCATAAGCGAGATGCACTTGTGCTTTACTATATAAATCCGTCATTTGATACCATCGGACACATCCAAGTGTGTCTACACTACGATTAACATCTTCGTCAACTGACCAGTTTCAGCTCTGTTTCCTAAGTTGTTATTCGAACTTCAACTCCGAGAGAAATCATGGAAGACAGTTGTTGTACTGTAGTATTAAGAAGAATAACAGCCACTCAAGTCCACAAGAAGAACTTGGATGTCGTTCATGGAATTTCCCGTCCATCAGTTCGTCTGTCCTGTAACACTATAACGTCATTTCGTATTACACTTCTGAATTACTTCACTGCTACGATAACATCTTGCCATTACAGGTTAGTTGGTCCCTGTTTACTAATTCTTTGAGTATTGGATGTATTAATGTGCCATACTAAAATAGATATTAGGGATTTGAAATGTGATTTGCATTCGTATGTCATTAATAATATAGGACCAACGGAATGAATGTAACTGTTGCTTTCCCAAATAACCAGAACATCTAATATCTTGTACCATACGAATATTGGTACTGAATCTTGTACATAGCTCATATTTTGCTAATTTCTTTATCAGCTCTCTCCTACACAAATTGCTAAACTTTTCAATTTAAACGTTTTTAAGTGTTTGCTGCCAGCTATAATATTACACAGAGCATCCGCTTGAGTTTCCATGACACTTTATATATATAAATATATAAATCACAGCTATATTCAATCCACTAGAGGATTTGGTCTACTGCTCCCACGCTGACCAGACGGGTTGGGAGAATGTACATGTTTGATAGAACTATTTTTTGTGGCTCCATATCCAGGGGCGGATTAAGGCTTTTGGGGCCCTGGAGCCGACTATTTCAAGGGGGTCCTATGTTACTAATAATTCCAGCGCATAAATTTTCTTTGCTGCCTTCCACAGCCTCATAGGCTTATCGAAACACCGAGAACTATGCTGTAATATTTTAATGTGCTCCAAGTTTACAATAATTAGTTTAATTAGATTCATTATTGACAGTTAAATGCTCATATACTGCAGTGTAACACACAAATGCCAAATGATCAACAGTCCCTGTAAAAACACTAATAGAGTAAAACGAGAAAAATCATACAAATAGGTGAAGCTGTACAAGACTACATTGTTAGAAATGTTTTCTTCCTACATTTTTGCTCTGCAAAGGATTCTATTATGTCATTAAATGATAACTGTCTGACCAGACATGATTCCATAGGAGCATTGAGCTTCGGCTGCGTCATGTTAGACATGACTGGACTTTTTAACCATTTAAGTTTAGAAAAGGATCTTTCGCCAGTACAATTTCTAACAAAAAGGGATAGATAAATTCTGTACGCAATACAGACATTTGAAAAAAACTGTATGTAAGTTATTTTCATATAACATCAAAAGTATTTTACCTGCTGTAAGAGAACTCGCGCTGTTATTTTGGGCGTTCTCATTAGCAATAAGAGTTTGTATATACAATAAGAAATGACGAAACTCTTCGCAAAAATTCGAATCCAGGTCACCGAATTGTCGAATCGAATTGTACTTTAGAATCAAAACACTGATGGCTCGGGTTATATCCCCTTCTTTCATGGAGTTAAATTTGGTAAGAAACCCGAAAGTCTCGTGAAGATTTTTGTACTGAGCTGTCCTTCGCTGTAGCTCTGAATTGAGTTTATCTATGATCGGAAAGAACGTTTCCACACGAAATTTATCACTCCCTAATAACACCGCTTCTTCTGTGTCACTTTCGTCAAAATGTTTCTTTCTACAGATTTTTCTTTTCATTTCATCACTGTACTTCTGCAGTCCACTCTCTGATTTCACAGATGTCTCCATTTCGGCAAACCTTTCTCTAAGGGAAGAAACGTAACTGATCAAGGACTCAAGTACATTGACCGCAGTTCCTAGCTCCATGTTTTCACTTTGGATATACTGACTAGTTTTATCCATTCTGCTTAAAATAACATTCCATAATGTTGACATGAAATAGGTTTCAAGAGTAGTCAACTTCTGCAAAATGTTTTTCGCATCCTGACGTGTTTCATTGTTTTCCATTGGATCTTCTGTGATGGATGCTAACACATTCTTTATAGTGGCAAAATATTTCCTGACAAAACGTGCTGCATTGCTGTTAGCAGACCACCTTGTTCCAGACAAAGTTTTCAAAGTTTCCAATGTTTTGTTTGTTTCGTTAATTCCTTCCTCTAGCAAATGCCATCGGTGTGTTGACGAACTAAAGAAATTATATATCAGCTGGAGAAGACTGAAGTAATTGACTGCAATTTCGCATGATTCAACAGCAGCTTTTCCTACAAGGTTTAGAGAGTGTGCTGCGCAATGAACAAATTCAGCTAAATCATTAAGGCGTTCAACATGAGCTTGCACTCTTTCATACTGCCCAGACGTTACTTGCATTATCATATGACTGTCCTCGACAATCTCCTATACAGATATCCCGTACTCTTCTAATGTTTTAACAATTATCTCAGCTACGGACTTACCTTTATGAATGAAAATAGCGATAAACTGAAGAAATCGTTGTACTACGTCTCCTTTCTCTTTAACGTACCTAATGGTTACAGTAAGCTGGTCTACATGCGTTCTGTCCGGTGTCGAGTCCACACTGATACTATAATACTTTGCTCGCTTTATTTCTTCGACGATCTTGCCTAGCACCTTTTGAGCCATCAGCTGATCAAACTCATCACAGATTGTAGATGATAAATAATTAACATGTCCACGCCCTTTGTTTCCAAGGTTTTTAATGTGAGATTTAAGAAAAGGATCAAACTGCGAAACAACATCCAATATTCCCAATAAGTTGCCATTGTGTTCAGATCCAAAAATCTCGTCGTGGCCGCGTAAGGGTAAACTTCTCTCAGCGAGGAACGTTACCACAGCAACAACACGTTTTAGCACTTAAATCCAATAGTTCTTTTCAGTCTCAGTTTGTTCTACTAGCTGTTTGTTGATCAGCCATCTGTTTCTTCGACGGTTAATATATACAGTCATACTCCGAAAATGGCTTGGGGAAGTTTCGTGACTTGATAGATCTCTTGTTACATGAGCCCAATCATCGTATCCTGTTGTTAGAAGCATACCAGAGCCTTGTTTTGTATCACTACATAATTTACAAACTCCACAACAAATAACATTTTCGAAGGTGAATACAACAGCCATTCACGATCGCATACATCACCATTAGGAAGCCTCCGAGTGAAGCAATCTTCGGAGAAATGCCTCCTTTCCCTGTTAAATTCTTTTTCTGACAGCAAAAATTTGGAAGTTTTGTTCTGGAAAGCGCTGATTCCGCTTGAAAGCACATAACATCTAAGGTCTTCATTAGGTGAATATTCTGGCTACAGCATTGGATCATTACTATAAGACTTTTGAATATCTGTAATATTCTGTAACTGCTGTAAGCCTTCAAAACCTGAAGTTGAGATTTCGTTGGAATTGTTCAGATGTGTTTCTGGTTCTGCACCAGCATCACAAAAATCAGCTCCTTGTAGCTCTTGCGTTTTACTAAGACTTTTATCTGCAGCCTCTTCCAAGTATTAATTGTTCCATCCTTCACTTTGTCCTGCAGCAATGGAAACACTTCCTACGAGATCATATCCTAACTGTCCACCTGAAATAAATAACAGGAAACGTATTTTGTAAATTCAATTAAATGCAACATAAAACAAACAAACAAACTGTATAAAGAAATGTTAGCCTTCTATTCATTGCTGCAAGATAATGGCAAGCCACAAGAAGGTTGTTTCGAGAAAAGAGCGATTTAATATTTTAGAAATTTATTAATTTCATAAATATATATGAAACTGTGTGAAACTAATATTTCTGAACTATTTTAGCCTGTTAAATTGAGCTTAGAATGTAGCGGGTAGCTTTTATTGCGCTTAAACAAGAATTACTGTAGAGAAAGCGAAAAAAGGTTGCTTCAGATTGTCCACCTTCTTCTTTGCGACAAATACTAAGTTATAACAATGTACCTTTGTACAAATTGGTACACAACTTTTCTACATAAAATACTCTCTCTCTCTCTTTCAATTTTCGTGTTAAAAATAATTGTCCATCCGTTTCGTAACAAGAAAGATACCCCAATTATTTTATTAAACTTTATATTGCATTACCTGTACGCAAAGTAGCCAAAAAAACAATTAAACCAAAAAAACAGGAAATTTTGGGGAAAAAACTTTTTTTTTCACCAACTTTTCCACCGAGTCAATTACTCCGGAAATTTAGAATCTCTAGGTTTTTTACCCAATAATATATGGAACTTTATACTTACTGGTACTGGAATGTTGAATTGCAGCATCCGTTTCCACTAAGGCAGTCTGAGATGATCCTGCGCTTGGTACTTTGGACAGAAAATCTGACAATTTTGGTTGTGTTTTTCCTCCTCTTTTTGTTTAGCAATTTTGGCTGCCCTAGCCTTTCGTTTTGTAGCCCCACTAGGAAATAGTCTTTTCATCTGTCAAGAAAATCAAAATGTAAAGTTATTCATCTTATATTAATTTACTATTCAAAATATTAATGGCTATAGTTTATTATGAGATTATGCGATATTACCTGAATGTAATCTACTCTAATTACATTACATTGATACCAAACATCTAATTAACAAACATCTAATTACATTGATATTGAAACCAGTTAAATATAGTTTTAAATATTTTCCCTCGGACTTACTTTAGAATTTGGTTCTACCAAATTTTTACAAATTATCCCACATTTTCAGGTAAGATTAGCCTAGTTTAGGTTAGGTTAGGCTAGTTTAGGTTACGTTAGGTTAGGTTAAGTTAGCTTATGTTCAGTTAGGTTAGTTTCTCACTGCCGCATTGGTTAGCCTGTAACCGCGACTTCGGAGCTAGAGTTGGCTAAGAAAACACTGATCGACACGTAGGTTAGCCTGTGATTGTAACTAAGAAACTAGATTTGCCCAAGAAAATAACTATTACTACGTTGGTTAGCCTGTAATTGCTCAGAAACTAGCAAAAATATCCTATTTTACCTCTAAATTTTCAATGTGGTAGAACCAGATTCTAAAGTGAGCCCCACTTTTCTTATCGATGACGTCACTCACGTACAGCGCAACATTGCGGTCTTTAGATTGTTGTACGGGAATGTTTGACTCGTCGTTAAAGGTAAACACGCAGCTTTGGAAGTAAAGGTATTTGCTTAAAAAAGTACGTATTTGGTTACTGCGTCTGCATTTGTTTATGCCACTCACTGTTCCGTTCACGTATTAAATACATATTCTTCAAAATAAAGTTTCCCTTCACTTTCCACTATCATATGTATGAAATTAGAAGCACACTCAAATAAATTATACATTTTCTTCCAAAATGTTTGAAGTGCCCTTCCAAAATTAATCAAGGAAATCATCCTTACCTTATCTCCAGGTAAATTAAATACTCAGAACTAATGTCAGATTCTTAGTAACTTGCTTGACGGTCATTTGTGTTATTTCCATTGCATCTTCACTGGACATTATTTGTTTTCTCAAAAAGTCTTCCTCGTCCTACACATCATGGTCCTACTAATAGAAAAACATAATGCTCCGCTCCGTCTGAAGTTTTGCACACGGCACGCTCTTCTTGTATTGAACCGCAGAACATTGACCAAACGTCATTCTTCATCACACCAATAAATTTATTTATACACGCCCGACTGTGCCACCAAAGTCTGATGTTTGCAGGCACGAGCCCAAAATAGCTCACTCCCTCACAAAATAAGTATCGTGAAGACGCTGGTGGAAGAAGACTTAATTCTAGCGATACCGCGAGCGTAGCGAGTGGGAAAAAAATTAGCATGGGTCTGAAGCCTATAATATAATAAGTTGATTGCCATATATTAGTATTAAAGAGAGGGATTTTGGAGGCCCCCCTGACTCAGCCTGATTTTTGGGGGGCCCGGAGCCTAGCTCCATTGGCTCCGCCCTTAATCCATTACTGTCCATATCTATTAAAGAAAAAGAAAAAAGTAGTCTCGCTTGGAATAAACAGTAAACTGCCATAATAAAAATGAGTGGAAGTGTGGAGAAAGATTTTTGTAGTAAAGAATTTCTAGGTAAGACATTTAGAAGAAATCTGTTTTTGTAAGAATTCTGTGTAAGAATGCTAACCAAATTTCGTGCTAATTTAGAATTTACCGCTAAAGCAGCCGTTAAAATTTCCTTAGAATTTAGAGTGTAAGAATTTAGAGATAAATGTTTTGAAAGAAAAAAAAATGTGGGTAAAATTCTAAAAAGAAATTAATGTGTGAGAATTTCGAGAGACTTTCTGTATATTAGAACTAGGTGTAAAAATTGTAAAAAAAAACGAATGTAAAGGTGTGCAAGAAATTAAAGAAAGTCTGCATATAAGAATTGAGTGTAGGGATTTTAAGAATAAATTTGTGTGTAATAAGTTCGAGTAACTTTTGTAAGAATGAAATGTGTATAAGAATTATAAGAACGTTTTATAAGAAAGAAGTGTATCTAAGAATATATGTACAGGTTCGCCGAAACTGGTTCGTGGAAAGTATAGTAACCAAATGTCTTACCTATTTGAAGCCAAAGAATGGAAACAATATAGAAATATGTTAGACGGGCACCGATCCACACATATATACGTACATATTCTTTTATAAAGACACGAAATCGATGCTAGTCCACTTTGATAAAGCGAATATGAACATAGTAGATATGGAATAATATTGCTAATTAATAAGAAAGTAATCGGAAAGATGAAGTTAAAGGAAGGATTTGGAAGGATTTGTAGGTTTGAGATACAAAATGTATACTATTCATGTTCCAACTATCAATGACCCTAAAGAATTTGATAACAAGGGTTGTAAGAAAAGAGGTAAAGGAGCAAAAATTGTGTATTAGATAAAGGACTAAGATTCAAAGATTATAAAAATGTCTATTTGAAAATCAAGGAACACATACGGATATGAATTTAGAATTTACGAACATGATCGATATATCTATCTATCTGTTTTCCCTTTCTCTCTTTCTCTCTCTCTCTCTCTCCCTCTCTCTCTCTCTATATATATATATATACCGTAGTTGAGAGCAAAAAGCATTTGAAGCAAGCGGTGATACAAAACATATAATAGAGAATGTAATAAATACATTAGCTTTGGAGCATTATAGGATAGAAGAAAAATTAGTATAATTGAAATAAGAGGTACACACAACTTGTAAATCATTTGCAACACGAGCCAAAAGAAAATGTAAAAGAAGTTTTTGTTATGATACTTGTAGCACATCTGAAAAGTACGAATATATTTATGTATGAAAATATAAATAATATAAGGTAGTTATGTAGTTTTAGATATATGTTTCGTATGATTATTTATGTCATAAAGTTCTTTTGAGAAAGTGGTTTTATGCAAAATATTTTACACTAGAAATCTGCGTAATGTTTTAAATAGGATAAAACTTGGTTCATAAAATATATGTGTTGTTTTTTAAGGTAAAAGTATCACAGACTACTTATTATCCCGTTACTACGCGTAATGTATATTTTCCAAACACAATACGAAACAAATGAAGTAATTCCAATATAATTTATTGAATCAATCGTTGGAATTGAAACTTACCTGAGCGGTCTGACTTGAATTCTTGATTTCAGTCTTTGCAAAAACGTAATCCAACTCTTACACTCTCTCATGCATGTTGGTAATTTCTTGACTTTATGTATGTTGCATCTCATCAACGGCTTCTGATTCCTTTGGTTCATTAAACTTCTAAATATCCTGCTTGTGACAAAGTAGACTATCTCAGCCAAACTCAAAACACTTCCACCGATGAAAACGCAAATTGTTCCTCCAAACGATGCTGTAGGAAATAATACTTTATATTGGCTTTGTTAACATTCAGTGTCGTTACTATAATATATATAGTATATATATTAGAAGAACTACAAATTTTCAAAATGAAGATTCAAAATATTCGCGCATGCTTTGATAAATGTATTATGTCAGTATAGTCCAAACGAGAGATGTGAATACGTAAAGTATATTATGGTCCTGAAATATCTTGATAAGAGAGCTTGTTTTATATATAACCAGTGTTCAATTGGTAGTATGACTGTTCCGCATTACCATTCCTCTGTCGTCACTTATAACATTGTATAACCAAATATTTTGCAAAATGTACGTGTGTATGTTTTGCGTGTGAAGTGCCTATACAGCTGTCTGCATTTATTTTTACCTAAGTGTATTATTTTTCATTACAGTAGTAAAATCATAACTCACAATTCTAATAGTAATTCTGAACAGTTCTCTTAAAATCCTTTCTTCATACATTTAGCAAAACGCATGCGAGCATTATTCATCCTTAATTTGTAAATCCGTAACTCCCTTCAAACACTAATATCAAAGTTCAATTTTCTTTCCTAGTTTTTTCTGATATAAGTGTATAATGTGATAATCAAATAGATATTTCCTAATATCTCACCAAAGATAAGGGTCTCGAATGTTCATAGCAAAGCTGCAATATGCATAAAATACAAATTTTTGGATTTTTCAAGAATTTATAAAAATATCAGGGAGCATATATCAGCCTTCATATTTTGTATA
>JAGDQP010019527.1:10818-34727 GCA_022664845.1 Lepisma saccharinum
TGATTATTAGTTTGAAAATGCGTATGCTTTCCATTGAATAACCGATAAAATATATATAAGAGAAAAAAAATCACAGTATCGTTGTCGGAAAACTAGCAGATCAAAAGTATATATTTTTCCTTTCCCAGAGATTTTAGAACTAAGAAAGTGACTTTTCGCAATTAGAATAATAAATTTTAAACTAACGCAAAATTCAAGAATACGTAACTTACCATTTTTTGACAGAGAAAGAAGTGCATGAAGTAGTGTCTCGTTTAATTTCAGTGTTTTAATTTATTCATTAACACTGCACTTTAGACATTGCCTGGATCGTTGGATGAAAGATGATTCAATCCACATTTTCAGTATGAAAACATCAAATGATCATTTACTTAATTTTTACTTATTTTGAGATATAGCATTATTTTTAATATATTGTGGTTAAAAATTATGCCGCCCAACTGTCCTTTATTAGAAGGTGAATTAGTTACGAGAATCGGCTTGTACTGATTGAAGCTCGATACACATTTTCTGAGTTAATAAATAACTCAGTTCTTGTACCTCAGACTCTGTACATTGTATACCCAAAAGGTGGGTAAATGTATTTTTTTAAAGGAAAAAAAAACTGCTACAACTCTATAGTGCTATACTTAAGAAATTCGGCTATGGAATATTTGTGTGATACTCAAACACATTTGTATTAAAAATAATGAATAACAAATTCATTGATTCTGTGATAATTGAATATTATACGAAATTTAATGAATACCACTGAAAATTTTTGTTATACTCGTCAATTAAATTAAATGAACCAAGAAAATTTTAATATTTTTTGCTAATTTCTGAATAAAATCCAATTTTCTTTTCTTGTGTTACCTGTAACTTGAAGCAGAAATGTTGAATCTTATGTACTCTGGTGTCATTTGGCTTAACTGAAAAGTTTGAAATACGGAAAATAATGAAATAGAAGATTTCAAAACACTGTTTCTTCATAAAAAGAAATCATGCCTCGATTATACGCGAAATATTGAATTCGTGTAAGTTAGAGTTTCAACATCTCACGAATTATATGCAGACATATAACCTTATGTTCAGGTTTCTAAAAATTTATATTGAGTTGTTTTTTAAAAAGACGTCGTTGTTCGATATAGATCTCAAAATGGTTGTAATTTTTACGATCTATTAATAAATCAGGTAGTAATTAAAGTTTCAAAATTACTAGATTTTCGGCGAGTTTAGGGTTTTCGGTAAGAATTATGCAGTGGCCTGAGTCATATGATCTAAGGCGTCAGGCAGCGTCTTCATGGTTCTGAGATCAAATCTCGGCTAGGGAATTGATGTTAGTAGATTTTAGTAACATAACACCTGATAGAATTAAGATGATCGAAGTCATTAGTAACTAAAATGACCCAAAATATAAAGTTTACCAAATTATGAAGTGAAAAGACGTGGACTCCAGTATTGAGTCTTATTAATATATAGAAAAGTCATTCAAGGTTTAAAATTTAGAGAAACCCACTTTTTTTTACGAGTTTACTTTGAAATTTCTGAAAATTACCCTTCATGGCCAGCTGAAAAATATTCTTTTAACGAATCTTCATAAAAAAAAATATTACAAATAGCATCACTATCTGATCGAGTTCAAAATGCTACAAAGTTTAACTGCACGAATGACTTAACCTACAATTTCTCACGTAAGAGATAAGCACTAAGACCTTATCCTTCACGTAGGTTACTGTCTTACCTTACTACCTGAACAATTCGAAACTTACTTCTGATATGCAGCTAAATTATCTAGTTTCGCTGTACACGCCTACCTATATGTGTCAGAACATCACATGTAAGACATATACAAGTATTTTTAAACAAGGTTACATATATAATTAAAAAAATGAAAATTGGTCTTGCTCTTATTTACCAAGGTTCAATTACATTAATATGAAATAACAAGAAAATATAATTGGATAAACGCCCACTAATAGCGTTGCAACGGAAAGGTCTATGCTACTATCTTTTCAGCAAGTAAACAAGATAAAATAATATGGGCAGCATATGAGAAATAATCAGCCATATAAAACAAAGAAATATGAAAAGTAATCTTGTTTAATACTTATAAGTAACTGCAAAGGACCACAAATAATATATTTGGTTGCTCATTCTAATGAGCCCTTAAACTAACAATCTATTCGCGGTGAAAAGGAGATAGATTGAGTCCACCTCGCATAAGTGCACTACAGCTTAACGGCAAAGTATTTTTAACTTATATAACATATGAGTAATCTAGCTGTGTCCATTTCCAGTGAGTCAAAGATGTATAAACATCTTGGGTACTGCTTTCTCTAATATATTCGCGTCTCAGTTTATGTAACGTATAGTTTAATTATGGACTCCCGTAAAGTTTCTCAATTCTTGCTCAATCAAGCTGAACTCACAGTAATGGTGAATGCTTTTTGAATTCCATTTCAGATAAACAACACATGTAAAGCAGATTTGAACATAACCGTCGAATGGGTTGGTTTGAAAAGTATAGCCCTTGAAAGACTAGAGGAAATTGAGATGCAACTGAAAGAGGAAGAGGAAATGGCAGCCAGGGAAAAGGAACTCGAAATGGAACAGGCAGGGAAGGAGAAGGGGAAAGACAAGGATAAGGGGAAAGGGAAAGAAAAGGACCAAAAGGGTAGTAAAAAGGGAGGATCCAATTTCGATGTTGAAGAAGATCTGAAGATCTTAGAACACTACGAGGATTGTCCGGAAGAAGATATATTCAGTATTAATGTATCATCAATAACATTAACACCAACAAAAGCGGCTCTACAAATCACATTTCAACCAAAAACAGTGCAAAGATATGCAACTGTATTCAAATTTGTACTTTTCCACGAAACGACCATTAAATCCTATTCATTATTTGGCACAGGTGTTCTATGAAGCTATTCCCAATCAATGGAATTCTGAAATAAAATTTATCGAAACTAATAATCGCTACTGATTAGATGTAAGTCATTTGTATTGTAAAATTTACTATTTTGCTATTAAAGGTGATAAAATGCATTTTTTTGTTGTATATTTTTAATCTCAGATTTACATTGGGCTTTGCTACAGAAAGTTTTAGGTGAATACTTGAATTTGTAGAAATTAAATGGAGGTCTTGCAAATAGAGGGAAGATAAATAAAGATTGAACTATGTTATTTTCTTAAAAGTACCATGACACCAACCATAAAATTAATGTAATAGGTCATATATTAAACATATAAAAATACATAAATAAATGTTTATCTCACAAGCTAAACATGGTAAGTAATGTGGTCAGATAGATAAGATAGAAAGTGTTTTTATTTTATTTTAATAAGAAATATTATTTCTGCTGTGAAATAACAATTTTGTGTAATTGTATGTATGTTTTAAGTTTCACTTAAGTGCCTAATACTTGCCCTGACTATAAGTAGTTATGCTGTAGATATACACATTCCACGTATGATTTTTAGGGTCATTTATGGATAAAATAACCACTTTTAATTACACAAATTTTGAAATTGTATTGGACGTAATACTTGAGTTGTTAAAAATTATATATATTCTTTTTTTAAGTTTTAGCTTTTACGTTCATGTATGCTTAAGCTACTTATATATGACTATATTGTAATTTAGAGCGGAAAGGCGCTGGGGCTATTTTTACTTTCTTTCTTCAGAAAGGGCTCTTTATAAGTTCCTTTCTAGTTAATAGAAAATATAATATCAGTGTAATTAATGTCAGTCTCACATTGCGTCAAAGAGAAATAAGAAAATGATACACAGATTCAAGTCAGTCTGAGCCTGAGATGCCTAAACGCTGTAAATAAATAAATAAATAAATTCAGTCAAATTCCAGAATAAAATTGAAACAAAAATGTATTCATACAATAAAGTACAACATAATTAATTTTGTTTAACAGTTCATTTATGGATCAATTCCTTAAGTTTGTAAACTTTTAAAAATTGATTCAAATTCTACACAAAAATTGATTCAAATTCTTATGCTTTATTATTTAACAAATTATGTGTTGTAAGTACCTTATAGAAAAGGATATGTTAAATTTCGTCAGTTAATGAAATTGTTCAATTTCTTCATTCCGTAACGTTACTAATATTTATTTGCAAATTAGAACTGTTATAGAATATACTATAACATTTTATTGTTTCTTAAGAAAGAAAATATTTATCTGTCATGAACTTCACAACAATAATTTATCATGCTCCAACACCAGATGCAGGAAATAATAACCATTTTCAATTAAACTACTTAGAACAGATTAAGTATCACTCTAAGTTTTTATCGCTGGTCACATATAATATTTATTTTAAGAGTACCAGCTTCTTAAATTTACTCTTGAATCAAAGAATGTTTATAATAAATACTTAACATCTAACATTAATTTACTAATATATAATTTTTACAGGTAATACTGTAAAATATAATTTTAACTGACATTATTTACATTTTAACTCAATTTGGAATTCTCACTCAAAACAACAAACATACACACAAATACGCGTATAAATACGCAGTTAAATACTGTACATGGATTCAGTTTGACAATTTTGGCTATTCTAGTAGAAGTCGAATTTTTCTTTACTTTACACGCATTGTTTTATTCTTAATATTATTTGCCATTTGAAATATGTAGGATGTGAGCAAGTCGTCCATTTTATACCCCAATGATGTCTCACACAGCAATTTAGAACCTCGCAAAAGATTTCCCATGGTCATATGGAAGAACGTGTTGCCTGAAGACCAGTTTGAAATCTTTGTGAAAGGGTGAGTTACTAAGATATCCTGGAAAAAAGATCAATTAATGAATATTAACATTAGAAATGTACAATATAATAAGTGTTACAAAATATCCCGGACTCAAACTGTAAATTTTTCATGCTTTACATAATAGTTTTAGAAAATGTGAATTACTAAAGACGATTGCATTTATTTCATTAAGTGCCCATTATTTTGTTGAAAGCATAAGTTCAGCACCCAACTCGTGTTTCAGATCGTAAGGAGATGTTTCTAAGTATTGCGTTCCTCGGATTTCTTTATAATATTGAGCTATATATCACCTAGAGTAAGCAGAAATGTTCTTACAGTGGCAGATAATTCTATAAGAAAAGTTACATATGAATCGTTGAGATCAATATTAAAAGAAACAAATACGGTTTTTAGACTCCAACCTATGTGCTCGCTCGTACGTTAGAAACTTAAGTTGTAAGTTGGATACATGAGTTGCCAACCCGCTGGGTTAAATGTAGAAAGTTACTTGGTGACCGCAGTAAATAGTGGTTCAACTGATGCATGCCATTCTGCGAACCTTTCCAGTCCTCCTTTGTTCTCAACTCTTCCATCATGAAAATATTTTAATGAGTTCATAAACAGTACTTGCTAAAGTTTTAACATTATCGGGAAATCAAGCATTGTAAATCTCAAACATATTTTCTTAAAATTCATTACAAAACATGTCTCGACTCACGGAACGTGCAATAATATCATGACTAATTACGTTGAAAATGACTGGTTTTCCCTTGGCCTTGAAAGGCCATACGATATGTGATGATTCATCATAACACAGTAAGATTATCAGCTTGTAATGTCTCTCATTCCACTGCAGTGAATCATGAAATTTAGAGTCCGGGTAATTTTGTTACAAACTGTAATAATAGAGTAAAATTACTTCATGTGGAAGACTCATGATATAATCCTGGCACTTGTTTTACAAATTATCAATGATTTCTCTCCGTTGGTAAAATTAAACACAATCTCCTAGCTCTCAGTTCCACTTTGAATCCATTTTCAGAGAACAAGTTGGATTAGGAATAAATTTAAAGCAAACTAAGAAAACTGAAACAATTTAAATATTAGTTATCAGCTTATTTTCCACCATCGTCCACGTTGTTTATCCTACTATGAAATGTAACTTATAGTAGTGCGGAGCCAGGGTTACCAGTTTGCGAAAAACGAAACCTATCGTTACTTTGAACTGTATTTTGTATCGCTTCTTTTCGGATTAAGGTCCTTAAAAAATAAAACTCATTCTTTATTGAGTAAACAAGGTTCAATTTTCATTTTGGTTCATTTGTAAGACTAAAGTTGTCCTTTTCGTTGTAATTGTAGCCTAATGCATAAGTAATGCATACTTTAGCAGGTTGTATGTATAATAGGTTGCGTATAATACGTAGCGTCATGTATTGCACTGGAAGCTACAAACAAAACAGGAAGGACAACTTGGGTAAAGATTTTCTCCATAAATAATGGGTTTCATTTCTCAAAAGACTTTAATCTGAAAAGAAATTCAAAATACAGCCAAAGTTACAATAGTCTCTATTTTCACAAACTGGCAACACTGGTTCTGCATAGCTAGATGTTCCAATTCATAGCCAGAAAAAGAACATGGACAATGCTGGAAGATACGCTGATAAGTTAAATTTTAATTGAGTCTCTTATTTTACTGGATTCTTGTTTTATCTAATTGTTCAGATAAATATGTATTACTTGCTTGGCTCAAATCTAACAGTTGTTTCCCACTGCCATGTCATTTCCACAAAAAATAGCAAAATACATTAATAAAAAGAAACCATCATTTCCAATGAATTACACTCAATAAATGCGTATGTGTTTTTCTTTAAGTAGCTCCATGATTAGAGTAGAAACCAGGATATTCTTTCGTGGTTTTTGAGAATGTTAATCACAAGACCATCCTCTTCGATGGAAAAGTAGTTAGATTGGCTTTTCTGACCTCTTGGTCCCCAACTTTATGACCTATTTCTCCTAAGACGTACAATAAATAACATGTTAACGTTTGTACACAGTCGTGTAAAATTTCTTCCCCGAATAACTTTGGAATGGATAAGCCGATTAAAGTATAGTTTCCTGTACCTGTAACCTAAAGAGAATGTGATTTTCTGTAAGTTACAAAACATTGTACTCAAATCAGTCTTTCCATTCCAAAGTTATTCGGAGAATAAATTTTACGACTAGGTAGAAAGTTTTGGCGCTGACTCTACAGTAGTGTGAACGTCTAGAACTTGTCCTGTGAACGTCTGGCTTCGTCTTGCAATTGTGTTCAATTATAGAGAAATTATTTCTCTATTTGTGGGGGCAAATATTACGTAGACTTTAGGTTTTGTTATTTGGGGGCTAAAGAGAAGTCTACTCGAGCGTAACTCAGATAAAGGTTTGAGCATTCGCAAATACGAGAGGGACGTTCAGCGTGAGTTAAGTGGATATTAGCTTTAATATAATGGTAACTTCTGGGATAAAGTATATTCTAGCTTTAGGAATGAAGTGGATAACAAGATTTTACATTTTCCCTAAAAAGGCGCAGAATCTCAACTCGAAGATTAATGAACAAAATAAAATACAGCACACACCGAAAAGCTATATTCAAATCTAAAATATTCAACAGAGCACACGAATCGTTCAGGCAATGAAACTATTTAAGCACCAATGTTCTAAGAAATCCTTGAAACATACCTTGTAAAATAAAGTTGAAAGTTGTGTTCTTCTAAGACTTGTATCAAAATTGACTGCTTCTTTTAAGATGAGATTTAAACTATTCTGGACTTCCTTCTATGTTTCTTGGCTTCCTTCTAGAACTGTAGTACAGAGTGACAGCATGGACCGGCTGTGTGAGATAGCAGATCGATTGGTCTGTCGGGGTCCTTTATATACGGTCTTGAAGTGACGAAATAATTAGGTTAATATAGTTCATTGCTCTCTTGTTTGTGCGTCTTAGTGCTTTCACGTGACGATCGTATGATGTCTTAAAAATGAACAAAATGGCCGCTTAAAGGAAAGTAGAACAATGGGTCTACGTCATAATTTCCGTAAGTGTGTGTGGTTTGCCGTATATTGCTTTGCTAAAGGGTGTTCGTGTTGAGATTCTCTGCCCGCCATCTTTATTATTCTTTAGAATTTACAACAGAATAAAATATTTGTGAAAATAAAAGTTAATTATAGAAATATGATTACAAAAATGAAAATTTAAGAATAAATACAAAATTAATAATGATTGACAATGAGAGGCGATCACAGTAGTGTGTTAAAGTTTTCGTCTTATTTTTACAGTTCCCTGCGCACTTTCTAATAAGCTTGGTTTCATAGGCATTAAATGTTACTATTACGGAATATTTGCTAGTAAGATGATTTTCCAGACTGAGAGCAAGATTTCTAAATGAAGAGAAACATCTTGAGGCATTTAAAACAGTAGCTGAAGAAAGAAGAATACTACAACAATCAATCATAATTTTCGTCTCTTTTATGAATTATTTCTTATATCTCTAATTATGTATACTTAAGGGAAGACGTACAAATAGAAAAAGTCTTACTTGAATTGTTCACTGCCAAAATTCGTTCACGAAGTCTAGTAATTTTAATGTTTAAAATGATATGTAAAATTATTTAAATTTAAACTTGCCTTTGTTTGAGGATGGATAAGACTAACACCATGCTTGTTTATTGCTACTAATAACATTTCTGGGAAATTAGGTTCAGTTGCTTGCTTAACTTCGAAGAATGCAGAACCAAATGTTGTCCAATTATAAGTTCTCTCCAGAAATTTTATTTTGGCGTCCGCTGAATTCATTCCTGAAAGAGAAAGTAAAATAAAATATTAAATATGAATTCTTTTCTGTTTAATAGAAGATACAATAAGTTTATTTCTAAGTACACAATGGTGAGTTTGTTTATTAGCTTCCAACCAACATCTCAAATGCTTTTATTATCTGTGAGAATAATAGGTAATTCGAAAATGTACAGTGTGTTCGTAAAATAATTGTGTAATGAGATTTCAAACGGTTAGTAAAGAACATGATAGACATATGAAACAGGCATCAAGTCAAAAAGCAACTCTCAAAGATATAATTGTAGCGTCCGTTATAGGGAAGGTGACACACAGGAGAGAGAGTGCTTTAACGACATCCTTTAGTTTCGATGGTCTTGTGTAGCACTAACTGAAATACCGTTAAGATGTCTGCAAGGATCTAAGATAACCTCATATTGAACTTCAATGAACAAACAGGTAAAAATGTTTGAATAAAGGTACGTAAAATAAATAATGCTCAGACTTGGGGAGTAAAGTAACACAAGTAACGCGTTACCGGTAACGTGTTACTTTTTCAGTAACGAGTAACTCTAACGCGTAACAATATTTTGAAAGTAACTGTAACGGGTAAAGAGTTACTTTTTCCCCAAGTAACGACGTTACTTTTTCATTTGTTGTTTGCAAAGAAACAAACACAATTCCTTGTCAAGAAAGAAATATTTCTTAGAATTTTCCTGGAATGAATTTCCGAGAATTGCTATTTAACATTGTGGTGGGTCAAGCCACACTGTAGAGGCGTTTGTGTAGATGACAAAGATAAGATCAACACGTGATTCATGCGCGGATCCTATTGACGAACTTCGACGTGAAAATATTCAGAAGATTAGTTTCCAGTTTAAAGTACAGACATTCAGCTAGTTTCTGTGTTCAAAAATCACGTGATATACATAGGCTCCAGTCTCAACTTATTAGATTAATGTACAGAAAAGTTAATACAGTATAAAGTATGGACGAACGGAAGAGATCGAATCATCCCTTTTGTGTCTCTTAGAAAATATTTTTTGTTGATAGACGAAAATTCAGGAGATAGAAATTTGAAGGTGAAGTGTATGCTGTGTGTGAAGACGAAACATTTGTCTACAGCACGAAATTCGTCGGCAAATTTAAAGAAGGTAAGTTTATTACATTTATTATTAAAATAATATCCAACTCTAAAATCAAGAGTAGTGTTGCCCATGATTTTTAGCAGGTCAAGGAATGTGAAACGAGTAATTTTAGTACTCGTTTTTTTTTTTCCATGACATTAAGATGATCGTAACACGGAAAAATATCTGCATTTTTGTCCCCACGTTGAATCTGCTATAAGTACTGATATCTTTCTTTCCTATTGTTTTCATTTAATTTATTACTTTGCTGTTTAGTACTTCTGGATTTTTCAAAGTCTAAGGTTTAATGTATTTGTAGGTATGCATGTGTCGGGTGTGTATATAATCACGGTCAAAAAAATGGTATTTCCACCAGTTTTCATTCCACAGTACCAATACAAAAGATGCAAGAACCGGAGCCAAAGTAACGTGTTACTTTTGAAAGCGAGTAAAGTAACTGGTAGCGCGTTACTTTTTGACAATGGATAAAGTAACTTGTAACGCGTTACATTTTAAAAGTAACGTGCCCAACACTGAGTCAATGTTCAGGTAGTGCCACATATTAGAATATTTATTAAAATTAAATTTAACCATTATTACTCGAGAACGTATGTTTCCACATCCTGTATATAATTGTATGGTCATGGAGAAGGCCAAATTCGGAACTTAATCTCATCTAAGCTTTTCGATCCTCATACTCAAACTTCAGATGAATCGGATATCCGAAATCTGAATTGCTCGGAATCTGAATTTTACCAGATCCTCTTCCATCTCGTTCTTGTTCAGTTTCTTTTTCTTCTGTGGAAATTCACAGGGATTTACTTCATTGCTTTTGTAATCTCTTGATTGGATTTTTTTAATCAATTAATTTTGTAGTCGCTTGATTGCTTTGGCTTTTGTAATCTCTTGATTCATATTTGGTATGCTACGGTATTCCAAAGAAGTTTTTAAACATTAATTAGAGTAGTTGTGACTTCTTTTTGTCAGTTTTCTTGAATAACTGTTTATGAATTTTTAATTATAACGTGATGTGCTGTAAAAACTCAGTAGCCATGATAATTGTTGTTAACTACTTAATTTGTTTCATTCACAGCGAATAGTTTTTGTTGTTGTTTTTCAGAATTTATTATCGTAGACTCTCTATTATTATACATGAAAATAGAACTGCAAAAATTAGTTAAAAAATGAAAACTTTCAATCAAGTGCAAAGTGACTGATAATAAATGGAGACTATATTAATAAGGAATAATTTGGGATTTGTTTTATAGATTTTTGTCAAAATGAGAATGTATCCAGTTTATTGCATTGAATTTCTTTCTTAACTTTTGCAGGTTAGAAGAACTCACAGAACTCTGTCTATTACTTTGAAATATGGAATATTCTGTGAGTAATATGAATTTTGTATTTTATATATACGATACAATCTCATAATGCGTGTTTCATGTCTTGAAACGGTAATTTTCAGAACAATATTGAAGAAAACTCATAGAATTATCTAAGTATCAAATACCTGGATTCTGGTTGTAAGCTGCCACTATCGCTTTCTTCCAGTCATTTCCATTTTGTATTTTCAAGAGATCAGCAGGCACTAGGTCACGTAACATTTGTCTACAAAGGAGGGAAAACAATATATTAAAATAAAGTTACAAAACCAGCTTTAGCATACAGATAAGCAGGTAACATTTATCTAAGAAGAACGTAAAAGACAAGAAAAGATGTACGTATGTTGCAATCATAATGTCAACATTTAAGTCACCATAATTTAAACATTAATGTTATATTTTTTACACTAGTATTTGTTTAGCGGTCAGAAGATTTGATATGTTTCAATCTTGTTTTGTCTGTCTGTAATGTAGACTGTAGTCTCATCTGAAGCAGGTAGAGAGAGAATTTTACTTTTGATTCGTAACCACTGAACCCGAGTTACACACGGCCTTTTTAATCTTGCAATGGTGAAATATTTATATCAGGGCTGTTCAAAACTATTCAAAGGCTGCTTCCTTTTTGAATAGAAGATCTTCAGCAACTTTGCCAATATATCAAAACATATATATACTCGTAAATAGTATGTTATTAGTGAGTATAGTCAGTGTCAAACTTTGTATCCAGTCGTAAAATTTCTTCTTCGAATAAATTCGGACTGGATTAGCCGATTTGAATACGATTTACTTTAATGTAAACAGAAAATGATTTTATGTACGTTACAATAAACTGTACTAAATCTGTCTAATCTTTCCAAAGGTATTTGGAAAAGAAAGTTTACGACTAGGTACACAATTTTGACGCTGACTGTGCAGCCAGGTAAACAAGCAATCGGTCGCGTAACGATCGCACTACTAATCGAAGAGGCAATTCATTGAAACATGAGTTCATTCTTGATCCTTCTCAAGTTTAGTAGGATAATTTTGTGAATATTACTTTAGATTTGAAATCAGCGATTTCAATCTGCTAACGCAACAACATTTATGGTATTATTCTGTACACTCTTCTGTGAAATTGGACAATGAAAGCAGATGGAGAGAAACGGATTTCAGATTTGAAATCACCAATCTCCATTTACCTTGGTGGTTTTAAACTGGTGACGTAACAACCTTTATGGTATTTTTATAGGATATACATTTCTTGAAAGTTGAATCAATATATCACACTCGAATCGTCATTCTTTTCTTCATCTTTATTTTGGATTTTCATAACAATATACAACTTGCTTCTACTACCTTTCTGTAGGTAGCTTTTACTATACGCATTCCTTTGCGCAGCCAAAATTGTTTCTTTATTACATTTTACTCGGCTAGCAAGGTTCCATCTTAAGTTATTCTAAGTAAATAAGTCAGGAAACCATCAAAAAGATCTGTTACTAAGATCGATAATTTATTCAGAATATAAAATCCCGAGTGGAAGACCAAATTTTGGGGGCAGGAAGGAAACCTGAAGCTTTCTGTGTGTAGAAACTATATTTAGGGGAGTGTGAACTTATAAAGAGAGGGTGTTACGGAAGTGTTGGATAAACCTCTGATTAATCCTTGGGCAGTGAACCAATGGTTGTTTGCCATTGTCTTCTATCAAGTGATAATTACGTCCTAAAGACGGGACCTACAGTTTAAAGTGAACTCCATGCCACTTCTATCCCAACCGGGTATCGAACCCGGAGGCCAAGAAATACACTCGTATATCGTCAACCTTCTTGTTTTTAAGGTACTTCTAGCTAAGTGTTGGGCACTGTATCACAGTTACGCGCAGGTATTGTTCCCTTGCACTATAGCGTGGATATGATTTTACTCCTTACATTTTACGTTCAATCCTACTCTACGCCTCCTGGTTGACTTTAGGTCGACTCCTGGTTCCTAGAGGAACTTTTCGGTTTCATCATACGATTGACAAGATAGTACCTAGATTAAAAATCTTGACGCTTCCTCCTCATTTCTTTACCCGAAAAAGTTCTCGTCGAGAAACATCATCATTCACCCTACTGTCTTAGGTCATAGCTATTTGCCCACTCATTAATCTAAACTAAAGGATACAGCATGGATGACACTGTTCTAGTCTGAATGATAATGACATGTAAATTTGTACCTTGAGCTAGACGTCTATAGGTACTAAGGTTTTCTTTTACTTACGGGATTGCCTGTAATTCTTGCTTACTTTCTCCAAATCTCACTCTGTAAATCAAAGCTGCCAAACGAGCTGCTTCTTCCTTGGTGCATTTATGGTATCCTGTTAAAAAGATAAAAATTATAACAATGTTTTAAAAAGTTTTACATTTGTTTTTTAACAGAGATTTATTGCAATATTTCAATTTATATGTTCAGAAGTTGGTTAACTAACAGAAGTTGTGTTTTTTATCAGCCATATTAATAATTGTCCTCTAGTAAATTGTGAACTATGTACATAACTCGGGATATGTTAATGTTAGTTGGACAGCTTTCCTAAGTACGTTCAATATTAAGAAAAGTATTATCAAAACACACAATTTTAACATTAAAGAAATAGGTAAAATATCAGTAGTTAGGCAAAACTAATAAAAAGAAGATATTTCAGTTCACAATTTTTTTTTAATCATAACACAAGTATAACGATGTTTCACTGAAAATGAAATATTTATTTTTCTTTTTTTGAGACATATTATTAATATTGGACGTGCTTTGACAAACTGTTCCTCTAATATTGACTTATCACGAGAGGAAAAGAAAAGAAAGGGATCACGGAAGCCGATCCATTTTATTGTGCATGCTCTACCAATGCTTTGCGATGTCGTCTTGTTATATTTTTCCGTTTAAAGGCGTACAAAATCAAATGAACCATTATACTTAGATCATGGAAGTACTTCGTTAAACATCTACGGTACATTGAATGTAACTGTAAGAGGAAAGTGGCAATACTGCCTGAGAGGAATGGTAATTCTTTCGAAACCACACGGAATCGTCCTCTCATTCTTTGTTTGAAAGAGAAGAAATACATCATCAACGTAGTTTGTTGAACCCCACACTTTTAACAACACCGACGGTGGAATTCACCAACCTTCATTAAGAATGAAACGAATCGTTAAGTAGCTTTAAGATTCATTTCGTAGGTATCACCAACGTTCGTTAAGAATTTCGCAAATCGTTAGAAAGCAAATTTTTATGTATCTTGAAGCTCTTAACGTTACTTAAAGATTGAATTCGTTAACAAACAATTCGTTAAATTCGTAACAAAGGTTGGTTGAACTTACCTTGAATATCAATATAAGACGAAAGTGGTTAATACCGCAACTTATTCACAATCGAATGAGTCCGTTGAAATAGTCCGTTTCGTTATCTGTATCCAAGAGTTTCTTCGAAACCACATACATTCCATCTAAGCACGCAGTATCTAAATTTAATTGCTTTACATACGAATCAATTAAAAAAATAATCCTGTCAATTGTATCTACTTTGACTTGACATATTCAAGTTCTCAAGTTAATTTTAAAACATATTTTATCACACGTATACAGGTATAACCAAACTCACTGATACTATACCAAATTATCTAAGTGCTATTCTAACGAGACAGTTATTCTCACTAACGATACCAACTTAATCATATTAGTTTACTACTTACAGTTCTTTTGCAAAGCCATGACAATATGAATGTAATAATTGTTTTAATGTTAGAAAGATTTAATATAATTCTATCAACTAATTTGAATTGATATACCTCGAAGAAATTTGGGTAGTTCTTGATGGTAATGGAATATGATATCTGCATTCTTATCTTTTCCGGGCACGGTGTTTGTCCACAGTTTCTTCATAAAGAATACTTGATACGTAAATTGTGGTGTTGAGCCTAAGAGTAAAATGAAAGAAAATTTAAATATTAAAAATGAAGACAGAAGTGATAAATGAATACTACAGTAAAACCTAAATTTAAAAAGGTAAAGCTATCCCCTGAGCGATACGCACGCACCGTGGACGACGCATGGGGAATATGGACGTAGCGCTCCACATATTCATGACCTACGGTACGAAGTGAGGTGAAGTGGTCAGTCCCACGCTCGGTCGCCTTTACCTTCCCAAGGTGCCCAGGTGTACCAAGGACACCCTGGTACTCAATTTCATAGAAGGCTGAAGTAGTAAAAGAAAATGGTATAATGTATTGGAATCGTAATTGAGTATTCATAATCATGATATATATTTTATGATATATCAAACATTTTTATTACATTTATCTGTATTTCGTTGTTGCTGCTGAGGGAGTTAGAACAATCTTGAGATAAATTTAAAGTCGTATTTTATTCCTAACAACTTCAAAACTACAATATGTTCAATGCACAATACTTTTTATGAATTGGTGACTTCATTGTTCATAAAAATGAAAATTGCTCAGCTCCAAGTAATTAAAGACCAACCACTTTACTCAATATTTCTGCTAAAATCTTTGGGGTAATAATTTTTAATAGTTTGAACTTCTTGTGAGAAATATAGTACAGCATAGTTTCTCAAAAGGCAAGTTTACGTTAATAGATCTAATCCATATTACTGATCATATCATGCACCATGTGAAAAAGAAAGCGCAAGTAGATGTATTTCAAATCGATATTTTTAAAGCTTGTGACTCAATCAATCATAGGTTGTTATTATCAAAATTAGCAATTATAGGTCTTTCCTAACTGATGTTAAATAGCTTTAATGCTATCTATCGTCAAGAATTACAAACTAAAATTGGTTCCCGTTATCAGTTTATCAACTACAGTTGCTATAGAGAATTGTGACAGCTTATTTGCATCACAAATATTTGTTAGCAGCTGGCCGGAATGTGAAAACTCTCATTTTCCCTAAACTGAAAAAATCTGTTTATAAACAATTATTATTGTTAATTATACTTTAACAAGGTAGAAAAGGGAAAATATGCGTTTATTTTGAGTAATTTCTGTGTTAATAGAATCTTTATTCGTTGTCTTAATGTCATTTTTAATTATTTATCTTTCACTCGTATATGTCTAAAACCTGGGCAAAAGCACTAGCTTCCAGGTCGTTTAGTTATAAGAAAAATCCTTATCATAGTTGCCATAGCACTACTTTTGAAGGAAGCAACACTTCCCCACACTCACTGCATGTATGATGAACAGAAACACATAGTTTCAAGTAGTTTTCAATCGGTTTCATTTTACTATGTAAGTATATAGTGGCTTGACTCTTTGAAGCGACAAACTCGAATTACATCTGACGATGCTACTAAGGAATACAGATGGTAATTATAGCCTATACATCTTTCTCCGATATGCAGTAGCTAAGCAAAAGGAAAGAAAACGGGAAATCGAATATCCGAACACTAGCTTTCATGCAATCTCGCTCTGACTTCTCGTCAACACATAAACAGTGAATCAAATCTTGTTTCTGAATACCTGAAGAAAAGGATTATATATTCTGTGTAAAGTATGTTGCACGTTGCTTAAAAAAAAACTTTCGCTCTTTTGAATAAAAATACCATACATACCATCTCTTGAAGGACGAGCCTTCTTGATCCAGTCCGTGAGGTGTCGAACGAAATCAAAGAAGAAATCTCCTTCAGGCACAGAAATAACTTTATCAGCGATTTTCACAAACAAACTGAAGCCTTCACTTGAACGAAGATTTAGCCGCTGCGAGATATTTTGGCAGAAATCTTTAGCTCGCGTCGAGGAGTCCACTTCAAAAGCCTGAAATTCAATGATGTACAATAAGAACACAAGCTAATTCAATTTACAATAGAACGTATAGCGATATTATTATCACAAGAAAATATTTAACTTCTTCAAATTCATATATTTAATACACATTACATTAAATATTACAATGTAATCCAGCACTTTTATTTCTTTTTCTTGATCTCCTTACATATACTAAAATGAGATCAACGTTACACAAACAACGTTACTACTAACACAACTTGCTCTATTGAGATGTTGTTATAACCACAACATATAGAACTTATTACCGTAATTTGAATTATGAGCGAAATAAAGATAGTGTGAAAAAAGGCAAATAATTATATAGCATGAATGTTCATTTTGATCATAAAATTGGTCAAAATTACGTATATTTTTTTTCACAAGAAAACTAATGATCATTCTAATGTATTTTAAATCCTGAACTCAAATATATAATTAGAATTTTCCCCTTAAGCATAGTTTTCTATCATAGTTAGTTTTTTTTTACTTTGAAATGTCAGTGTTATTTATACAGGAAATCAATATATTTATTCATGTTATAACATGTTCAGAAGTGTTTAGAATGTGACACTGTTCTGTAACTAGAGAACCAGTATAAAACGAGCGTGTTAACACTATTAGAACGGTATTTTACTTTGTTGCTCTTTTGTTTGTTCTTTATTTTCATATTTTGTTAGTTGTTAGACAAATTTCAATAATGTCAAAGAAGTGTTTAAATCCTCTTGACATTCTGTTGTTTGTGTATGTGGTGACCTAACCTTTAAATCTCAGAGGCGAAATTTCACGTCATTTGTAAAAATGTGTTTTGAACTATATTTCAGATGTAATATTGTTAATTTGGATAAGAACTGGGCTCCGCATATCTGCTATTTATACTTTATTAGGCTTCTCATTAGATGGGAAAATCTTGAGGTTGTTAATGATGAGCCTAGCAAGTGTTACCATCACAAAATTTCTAAACGGAAAAGACACACCAAAGCAAATAGAATTCCAGCATGCTGGCAGACTATTGATGGACTATGAAGAGAGGCATCCCAAAGGCGAAATATGCTCGACAATGACAATTTACAACCAGAACATGGTTGTATGTTTATCATCTAATGCTATGTAGGTACTAATTTTCTAACTCGATGGCAAAAAGCTGAAAGCATGTTTGCATCAAACAAGAAAAATACTTTCTGATTAACCTTATTTGGTTCTTATGCCGGAAGAGGGGAAACACTTTATTTGGTTCTGTAAATCATCTTTTATGGAAACATATCGTCACCTTCGAACCAGAAGGTACTATGTCCACTAAAGCTACTTTTGAGAACAATTAGTTTTTTTAAAGTTTGAAGTTCCATTTAAAGTCTGTATAGATTCATTTCATTTCTAACCGTTTGGAGGTTGTTTCCTGAGAGGTTATTTTTGGAGTTAATGCGCTTCAGTACAAGCTCTTTGACAGCAGTGTGAACTCCATTTTGCCCAAAAAGTGGACATAGGTTCTTTTCCAAGGTTCCAAGGTGACGATATGCACGTATAAAAATCAATCTATAACAAAAATAGACTAGAAGTAAATTATTCTCAACATTACGTGAAGAATGAAATAATCTGGATTACTATGTATTACAATGATTACGTATTTGTTAATCTGTATTAAGTTAAAACTCGATAAATATTACTCACATTCTGTAAAAAAAAAAATGTTTGGTAGGGTATCTTCCATTACGTCACTTTGCGATCCTTAAAACACATAAATATAAACATTCTTACATAATAGAATCGGGAAATACAAAAGCAGTTCTTGACTATCGCTTCTTAACTCTTTAAAATTTTAATTACACCTAGGTCTGATCTATTTGATAGTTACTCCCAGGATAGATAGAATATTGTACTATTAAAACAAGTTAATAACAGCTCCATTCTAATAAAAAAAATTCTTTAAACTTTAATTTAAAGATCACTTTTAATCGAAAACAGATTCCAGAAAATTCGTAGTTAATTCCAGACTATTTGAACTTAACAAAATTGCACGTAAAATTCATATCTACCGTATATATTCCTCAAACTACTTACTTCATCGGTATCATCTGGAAAATAGACTTTATGGAATATCTGTGTTGTCTTGTGCTGAATGGCTTCCACTTCTACTTGGTGAGATGGGTATTTTCTTTGTCCTCTTTGCAATGTCTTCTGCAGCCTTTGTAACGCATCTTGGGCAATGGCATGTCGACGCGTACGAAGGAACATGGTCAATTCCTGCAGATTAATTAATATTTCTACATTTCTAATTGAAATGCTCAAAATGGTTTGTTACTGAGAAACAGAACTCTTTAGATCAAACTTTCCTGACAGAAAGAACAGTAATAAACGTAATTGTATGAATATTAGATTTTTTTTTGTATCTGTATGTTTTCTTTTGACAATATAACGAATTCAAAGCAACATTTCTAATTGACATGAATACATTTTCCGAAAGCCAGTAAAATCAAAAGGAACGCATGTAATTTATCAGTCGTATCATATATTTCTTTCATATCATCTGTCAATATTTTTACTCAATAAAAAAAAAATGTTGAATGCATGTTTTCACTTTCTGCAAAATGGTACTAGTCACGCAGAATTGTAATGATATCATTCCCAATCTGAGTGAACGTTCATTATATGGCCGATATAAGTTTGATAAACAAAGTGATGTCATTTCCACATTCAAATTTTGCTTTTCATGTCAATGACTACAGCCCCGTTAGTCGGGAATCTTACGGACGGTCGGACCAAGTTAGATGGTGTAGAGATAAGGCTGTGTCATATATATTCACGCAAGTCATTTGAGCGAAAAAGCTAAAAATCCTTAAAAAAAAAAGAATTTCATGATTAACAATCCAATTGTTCTAATCTTTAAAGGAATTATTTCCTTTGAGTATGAGAGTAATACTGGTCCGAGCCAAAGATGCCAAAAGACAATAAACAAATCTTTTTAAAACAGAGAGTAATGCTTATTTAAAGTTTGTCCATTTCTGTGGTTCATTGGTACCACACAACACAAGGTAACAGCACATGATATTGTTATGATATCATATTGTGCTTATTAATCAGCATCATAGCCATTCGCTTTATACCGGTCATTTTAAAAGTCATGCACCAGTTGCTGGTTTTACTTTCGGCAGGTTTAGACTTTGATCAAGTTATTAGGTATTACTTTAGCTTACGTAGGGCGTGATTTTTCCGAACGAAATAAGTCACAGGTTCATGAATCAGAATCATGGGAAAGTTACGTCATAGTGACTTGTAACAAAAATCACGAACAAGATGTCGAGTGAGCGATAACGAATGACGACGGGTTAGAAAAAGCTAGGGTCGATATTTTCTTTTATTGTACGTGATGCAAATCACCTTTAACAGACACCACCTGTGACTGCTCCATTTACGGTTCCAAATGGAACGCCCGACGTATACTAAAGAGACGCCGATTAATATTCCAGGAATTTCGAAAGTAATTGACCAGTCATAGCTCTATTAATACTTCATCAGCGGCTAAAGATAAAATACTGGCTTCAATTTGGAATAGTTGGTTACTGGGCGCGTTTCTAGTCACTATAAGTTTGATCCACTTCAAGACTAACTGCAGTATCGCAATGTTTGTACGCTATACAAGTTACAGTTCACTGTATGCGTGAATACTGCTCAGGATCTTGACGATTCAGAAATTGAAGTGGATTTACTGTCGCATCCTCCATATAGCACGGACATCGTTCCATCGGAACTTTATCCCTTTAGATCCTTGAATAAGATTTACGAGTAAGGAAGTTATTGGATCTGTTCTTTAGTCAAAATAATTATCTTAAATGCAAATTACAATAGTAACGAAATCGATGATCCCATTTTATGAAGAAAAAATAGAACTACGATGAAAATAATGTAATTGTTTTTATGTAATTATCAAATCCTAATTTATATTTGAATATCTATTTCACAACAGCTAAGGAGTGCAGGAAATCTAATGACAAAAGATAATAGTGAAGAATATCTATATTATTGTACCTTGAGTAAGTTTTTACTACACGCAAAGAGTCCAGTTGCTAACCACATCAATTCCCAACCACGTTCTTCACTAAGTTGGTTTTTGTTGTCTGTCAATTGCTTCATGATCTGGCAATAAATTTCATCCCGAAGAACTTCCTAAATTCAATAAAAAAAATAACGTTTATTTTCTATAATTAAAAGAATTGAGAAAGGAAAAAAAACTCTATTCTATTTAATTTACACATTTTTCCAAGCATAAAACATTCAACGTGCGACCATAAACAAATAATTAATTCTTACCAAAATTTAAATCAAACAACTATTAACGGAATAAAAGCTACACTAAGAAGATAATTATAATAAAGTCTTTAGAACAAAAACACTAATGATTTACACTATTTTAATATAATATGTTCAAAGGGAACTAATTCTAAGAAAGAATATCTTTTTAGTTTACGTGTTATGCAAGATTTTATTCTATTAGGTTCATCGACAATACATTAGTTTAGTTGTGACCGAGTTAAACATATCTGTAACGTCATCAATACACAGATTATATTTTTTTACTGTATAGGATCTTATATAGAAGCAATTCAACTATTCGACAACACCAGACAATAATAGTTTAGAAGCTTTCCTTTATTTCCATTAGTTAAAGTGCTTTCTGAATTCAAGCTTATCAATCACCAAACAGTAAAGACATATATAAAATATTTATTCTCAAGACATACTTTATACAATTCATATGCACTTGTTATTACCGATAGCGGAGTTGATCATTAGTATAAATCATTACACATATCATGTTTGTATTTCAAGTAACTTTCAGTTTTCCATCGTTAAATAATACATAAATGGCGATACTAGTGTTTATAACGCTGAATTGATAATCATTCTAGCTGAACACTTCAATTCATATCGATTACCTAACCAGAATTTTAATGGCATTATTACTAATATCAACAAGCTGTTACTCAGGTCCGACCATGATTTCTATACAACATTTTCTTCCATAGTCTAAAACAAGATTACAAATCCTAAGCTCCATCATCACTGAAGCTAACATTTTTATAGGAAAAAGTGAATGAAATATACCGGTAGATCTTTACTTTTTTTTTTAACAGATATTTTAGTTCGTAAGCTTCGACACTAAATCAAGGGGCTGCTAGCTGAACGAATGATTGGGATTCCAATTTATCAAAGAGTGTATTCTCGTCTCTAGAAGTAATGCATTCAATATAATAATCCAAGAAAAATCTTGATATTCGTGTTATTATTATTATTATTTGTATTATTGAGGTATTGGAACATCGACATATCTCGACCATACAGTTATAGATTTTTACAACTATACTCACATGTTGCAACGGACCACGAAATATTTGATCTGTATATTCATTTGCGATTCTTGGTCTTCTTGCAGGCAAGTCTCCCATATATTTTAAAATAGCAGTAAATGCAGTTAATGCCTCTTCCGCTAATTCCTCTTGCAAGACCAGTTTCTTCAGCAGAGGTAACTTCAGAGGCTCTCGAGTATGTTTCCAGAGTTCATCCTGTGGTGTTCGTCGAGCAGAGGTCAGAGAGGAAGCCTTGGAAATTGTTCTCTTAGGAGTAGGCCTACAATAATAATAATAATAGTAACTAAATAACTAGGTACAATAAAAACTGTAAACTATCATATAAAACTTGTGGATGAGCATGACGAGTGAGGAGCCCTTCAATTACAAGAAAACTTACGTGTAGAACGTCCAGTTCCTCTGTAATGTAAAGGCTTATTTCACTGTTAATACATATGGCGTTTCCGACCGATCGGCCGTAGCTCAGTTGGTAGAGAGTTGGTTTAAAAATAGGGAGAAACTGGGAAAGATCCCAGCGGTCTCCCGTCCTAACTGAGTATTTTTTCCACCAGATGTTTTCCTCAGTCATGCCAGGCATATACCGGGATGGTTCCTTCACACTAACCTGGCCGAGTTCCCTCCAACATCCTCTCCCCTGTCTTATCCGCGCCTGAGCCAAAGTTGCCTAAATGCCATAAGTTTATTCAAATTCAAATATGACGTTTCGGACATGTTTTTTTTAAAAGTTTTACGTAAAAGATATACAGTAAGAAAAAAACTGTGTGCAAAAGCAACACTGTAGCTTGTATGTGTTGTAACTCATTTCTGAATGCACAGTTGCCAGATGCAAATAAAGTGAAAAGGCTATTACACCATTTGACGAGCGGCTATGTTGTTAAGTAGGTTGAGATTTTCTCGGACATTCACTCTAAACAAAGCATCTGAGAGAGAAACCGCATGTTACCAAACCAAATAAATAATGTTTGTTACTTTTTTGTTATGGAAATCAGAAGACATGTTTGATATATTAAGATTTCTACTAATATCTACCAACACATAGCAATCATAAGGTGGACAAGTGTTATCCAATAAGTGAAACGTATTTGTGAAAGTTTGGGAAGTGTGTTTACGAAACTATCTAAAAATGGAAACCACACTTATGACCAAAAAATTCATAACCTACTCAACAGCAAGGAAATTTTGTCAAATGATGCAATAGCCTTCTCAACTTTTTTACTTCAGTTTTTCCTCTCTTCTTTCTTTTAATATTTCATATTGTCCTAAACGTGAAATGCGATATCAGTATAATACATTTCTACAATATAAGAAACAGGTTCCACACTAAGAAATATTATCACATAGAAGCTAAACTAACTCCGTAATGTTATAGTCCAAATCAAGGCTTGGTCTGCCACTCAGGAGAATTTCGCTCTTTGTGGTTACGACGTAACCGATTGATGTTTTAACTGCCTTTCGTGATGGGACCGCTGCTTCTTAATTAAAATATCTTTCCATGCCATCACTTTCAAGACTAAAAGGCGTAACCCATAGCTTTTAAAAATTGAAAGATTTTATTTACAGGTAGATATTGGTTGGCACAGTTTGTCTCTATGTGCTGACAATCTTCCACAACTGATCAGTGAAGCGTTTCTGTTGTGCGATGAAATACACTTGAACGTAATTGATGTAAGGTACAAGGTAACTTTTATT
>JAGDQP010019528.1:0-34725 GCA_022664845.1 Lepisma saccharinum
CTCACAAATGATATTGATAATTGAGTAATTTCCTTTGGAAATGAATAGCTGCCGTGAGCTGTGGGACCAAAGTCCCAAATCAGTAACATTGTTATGGTATTTCTAAAGAAAATATTGAGATTTTCACTTGAAGTGACAATTCCACTTTGCCTCTATACTATTTTCTTCTGATTGCTTTCTTGTGCTTTGATTGGCTTCTTATGTACGTACATAGATCTATCTTACCAATCTTGGTGGCCAATAATTGGAGAGTAATGTACGATAAAAATTTGAAATTAGACGCACACACATACCCAGTCACACAGTACATGAAAAAAAAAAAGAACGGAAAAATTTTGAATCTTCTAATCATGCCAGAGTTCATTATAATGTTTATCAATGGATTCTTGTAGTCGAGTGCAAAATCCAGGCTTGCTCTGCGGTTTTTGCATTGTACCGTGTGATGCGATATAAACGCCCGGCTGCCTTCCGCCTGGGGCCGATAATGGATCAACCACAGATTTTCTCATCTTTCTCTTCCTCTAACTACTCCCCCAGCTCTCAAATCTCTTCTTTCACCCTCTCTCTCTTTCTCTTTCTCCTCTTTAACTTTTCTGTGTGTCTGTTTTTATCCCTGCACTATCCGTAATTCCTTTCTAGCCGCACACATTATCATCATTTTCTACTCTCTTCTCTTATGCTTCGATTTTAAAACTGCCATACGAGCATATACATTCAAAAGAGAGAAAGACAGATAGACATATAGATACTAATGGTTAAGCTCAAGACCTCTCTAGAGAAATCAGCAAATCAAACACAAGTGGGGAAATAAAATGTTATTACGAACCGAGAAAGTTTATCTTCACACCTTCAAAATATTTTTAAGAAAACATACTTAATTATATTCAGGTTAAATAGATCGATTATTTTTTCTGCTAGCTATTCGATTATTTATCCGAATATTTGTTTGATTATCGCAGATAACCAATGAATTATCCGTTATTCGGATGTTTTCTTTAAATAACCACAATCTGAATAATTATATGATCATCCGTTATCAGGATAATGATTCGAACAATGAAGATCCGTGAACAATGCAAAGTTATAGTGATTTACTATCGCCTTCCATCAAATAAGTGACGTCCTCAGAACGGGCTGTATAGTTTAAAGCCTCTAACTGAATTATATATCTAAAATTTCGCCAAGAATGACTAGGAGAATAGTTTTAAATATGTAGTAAATTCCAGGATAAAATAATCACATATAGAAGTAACATTCAACGATGAAGCTGCTTCTGATAAATTTATGGCACTTTCTTATATTTGTTTGTCAATTCTGTTGTTTCTTCTCTGCATATCCAACAGCTTCCTTGTTCTTGTTTCTAATTCATACTATTCTTGATGAATTAAAAATACTACTTACTTCTCTCTCCATCTATCTTTCTTTAAGTTCTTGCATGAATACATGGTTTTGATAATGCCAGGAAAATTACCTTAAAAATTAATTACTTAATGTGTAAATTAATTACCTTTCATGGTCAATAGATAGCTTAGAAAGCCCACTCGACAATAAAAGTTATAAACAATGAGATTAAGTTGGCGAACGACAATTGCAGCCAAACCCAAGTGGCGTCATGTAGGTCAATCCCTCCGATTGCAAACCTTTTATTATTGTTATTATTATTGTAATTGCATGTTATTAAATATTGTCAGTGAAACTATAGTTCCTATTCGTGGATATTTATGTTTTTTGTCGTGGTCTGACAAAGAAATTCACAGTGAATACGTTCAAGCAGCAGAGGTCGGTGAAGTCATAGTTCCCTATTCACTTATTCAAACAGCACATTGACCAATTTTCTTAAAAATTTCATAATGCTCCTTCGATCACAGAGTTAGGTGCTTACAATTTGATACTGTGGTTTGGGAAGATGTGCAACGTGCATGATCGGCTGCGAAGTAGAGGTTCCCGTAACTGAGCCAGTGCATTAAGACATACGAGAGTGACTGTAGAATTTTTCGCGAATCATTCCTGCTTAAAAACTTTATTTTGTATGTGCCATTCTAGTAACTTTCGACTTCAGTCAGTCACGATTATATTGTTAAGATCCTGCTAGTTAAAATCCACCAATATCTATGCCCCTACGGTACTAGAATCCGCGACCTTGGAGTCGCTGGCCTAACGCCTAAGATCACACGGTTATCTGGTCAGCTCGTTACCTGCTTGTTTAACAAACAAACTTCTCTGTTGGGTGCATCTCTCGAAACCGTTCACACAGAAAAATCCATCCATAAAGTTTAACTAAACAGGTCCAGTTAAGGGTTTTCTGGTACCGCCAACAAAACATTTGGTACTACAAACTGTACAAGAGCCAACTTGCAGTGAAACACAAATGGTAAAAAGGGTTCTGGTTAACACAACTAAACCTAGAGTAACAGATACGGAACAATATAGAACCAAGAACTGAACGATGTTTGGTTGAACTCCAACAAAACATATCTGATGCCAGTTACTATGTATTATACGAACTGTTACTAAATAGTAACAGGCACCAAATGCGTAATGAGGAGAACGTAACTGGGCGGTTATAGTTGCTGCAGTCAACAACCAGTTGAAAGTATATTCACTGAATATCTTGGAAAGTGGCAGTCAGTTTGTTTGAGAAATGTCGTCGACCCGAACAGTAAAGTAGACGTCATTATGATACTCTTGAGGTGTCTCACTTCCGTATAATCACGAATCAGTCTTCTTCATAGCTCTCGAATAATTAAAGTCTACATAAATGTCCTTACTCCAGAAATTGTTTTCGTAACATAACAGGACTAGTAAAATGACCTACTAACAGTCTTCGACAGCGGGTTTTCTCCACCCTTCCCGTTTTGTGGAGTTATTTATCTGCTGTACTAACAATCTGGGATTCAGGTGTTATCATGACCTATTCAAGGGTTTTTCTACTGGCATCACCGGCTTTTTCCCCTGCTTTCAGTGACTTATTTTCTGTGTGTTGTATCAACCTGCAATCATCTGATTTGCGTCGGATTACCTGAGGTGCATCATAAAATCTTCGAGTAAATTGTAGCATGTACAGTTTTGAATGTGTCTATAGCAAAAAAAAAATAGGCTTCTTCTAAAAGTGACCTTTGTTGACTGGTGGTACCCATTGTTAATTACTTCGTCAGAACAAAATAATACCATGGCTGATCACAAACAGCACTAAGAATGTAACTTAACAAGAGCAACGTTGATTCCACCAGTGATGTATAAATGACACGCGATCGTGATTAAAACTTCAATAATGAAGAATACAACACCTGTTCCTAGTCATGTTAACTGGAATCCAGCGCGTTTGCTTATTTGGCGACAATATCGTCCACCAGTTTCATCTCATTGTTTACAACTTTTATTGTCGAGTGGACCCTCTAAGCTACCCATTAAACAAGGAAATTCACTAGGTTTCTGCACACTGTTTAGGTAATTAATTTTGGAATTTAGGGTTTCCTAAATTTATGAATACCTTGTGTAATATCAACGCAATTTTCCATCAACACGTGTTTCAGATGTTTCTGTATTCCCACTGCCTCTCTTGTTAAACACATCTTTTTCTGAAAGCTTCGTTGCAAAATTGTGGAATCTGGCTGACGTTGTTACTCTACATACAAGTTCGGCAAATAATTAATTTATGTTCCTATAGACTTATCTCTCGCCTCCTACCACTCTTCCTTATATGTGAAGAAAAGGAAACACGTTCTTCTTCTGTCTTGACTTCCTCCTGACGTTCACACTTACAAGAATAATTATCCCTATCTGCAGAGAAAGCATGGAAAATAATAATATACATGCAGGAACATTAGAATCATACTAAGAACACAACAATCAATCGAGTTCATACCAGTGAACAACAATAAATAATATCAAAGAGGGTTGTGCCAATTTGCAATACGTTCATGGTATGCAACTAATTAAAGGTTTCTGAAATTGTGAACCGTATTGCAGCAAACGTAATCTCGATGTTCGTATCTTTGAGAATACGTTTATCACTTCGAAACTTGATTCTCACCTTAAGTTTGGCTCCGATTCTTTGTGCTGGGGTATGAGAGGAGCTGTAAGCCACCGATACAGGTGCTGTTACAAGTGTTACGTTATAAAGCATGTGGTATCCCTCAGTAACATAAAGACACTTCAACATTCATCATTAACATCCAATCAGGGCTACACATAACGTCATCACTAGCCTATAAGAACTAGAATACAATGTTATTACTATAGCCAGTCAGAGTTAGAAATTATCGAAATTAACAACAGCAGTATAGAAACAGTGTTGTTATATTTATTGTGTAACTAGAGAAAACTAACCTATAATAACATGATTTTGTGATGTCTAATATTAATAGTAACGAGAGTTGAATCTTCTTTTCCAAACGAGTATTGAAACTCTTTACAACACTATTATTGCACGTAATACTTGTAACCTTTTGGTCTATTCATGATCAAATTTGCAGTCTGTCGTATTATATAGGTGAGGTAACCAATCTTTTAATCACATAACTATCCACTGAAGGAGTCGGGACAACGTAGTGCAGTATCAAACTTCATTTTCTAAGAAGTGGACAAGGTTATGATATTTTGTGGTAATTATCTCAATTAGCAAATGTACTTCGGTTATTTTATGATTTATTATTCAAAAGAATGGCATTACCTTGTCCGTCTCTTCGAAAATTAGTTATAGTAGTATGTTGTCCGCGCTCTTTTAATTTTGAATGGTTTATTTTGGTAACTTCATTTCCATCTTTGATCATTTCGTTTGACAAAACATTGAAATGTAAATTTCGTCGGTTACCAGGAATAGACTTGAAGTACTCCCATTCCTCATTCATAAATACAATACTGTTTGTCACAACGTATTAATTTCTCAATTCACTGTGAACATTTCATTTCGAGAGACACACACGGATTAAGTAGGAGAAATTAAGAGTATAATACATTATTTATTCCGATGTGAAACAAGAATATGTAAGACAATTAATTCCACCACGAGCCCCATTGGAAGACATCACAAATATACCAAATGAAAATCCTCTGTTGCAGTTAAGTATAATTTAAACATCATAAATTAAACGTCCATATTCTTTTTCAAAAGCTAGATGAATATATATATACACACACACTTCTGTCACTTCGCCTTAATTCATCGTGGACAAACCTAAGAAGAATGAATCAGAGGAGAAAAAGAGAAAGAAGATTAAAACAGAAAAAAAATCAGAACATGGAAGAGCAGTCAACCAAGAGGAATTATTTCTCCAAGAGGAAACACTAGCCTAGCTACTGACGAATCTTCCTTTTGGCAAGAAATTACGTCATTAGTGACGTAACAGATGGTTTGCACCCATATCTGACAGCTGGTGTCTTGTATTTGTGGTGGCAGGGGACGACGAAGGAGAAAAGAAGTAGGAAAAATACGGATGAGTCTTTGGCCAATCTTTCATACTTCCGTTTTCTTGAGGCTGTCTATTTCTTAGGCCACAATTCTCTTCTCTCTTTCTCTCTTTCTCTCTCTCTCTCTCTCTCTTTTCTTTGTTTCCGTATTCTCCATCTTCTTCGGTTAATATTTCCTTTCTATTTCTTTGATATTTTTTCTCTTTATTCTTCCTTCTGTGCTATCTACTTGCTTTATGTTTCTTTTTCATTATTTTTTGTTCAACTTGCCATCTTCTTTCTTTCTTCCCCTTCTTCTTCTGACTTTCTGGATCTTCGAAGAAAGATAAAAACTGGTTAAGCAGAGCAGAAGGAATAATACGAAATTTTTCGTGTGTCTCTCACTCGTTGTTCTTCTCTCTCTCTCTCTCTCTCTCTCTCTCACACACACACACACACACACACAGAGAGAGAGAGAGAGTGTTTCTCTCAAAGAAAAGGAAATATAGAGTTTAAGTTTTTAACCCGGAAATTTTGGATAAAAGCCATTTTCCTTATAGAGATTTTTCATATTCTCCCTCCTCTGTTCCCCTCCTTCTTTCTCTTTTTAGATTCATTCATTTTTATCTCTAATTCTCTATCTCTTTATAGATTCGTTTGTTTTCCTTTTTATTCATCTGAGGAGAAAGTCTTCCTTCTTTTTCTTCTTATTTACCTCCAAATCTTGAAAAGAGATCATTCATACCTTTTATTTTCTGTTGCGGTAAATGATGTCAGATTGAAGAGATAATGTGTGAGAATCTTTATTTTAAGTAAAATTAATTTTTTTTTTATTTCTCTTAAGGTTATATTTACATAGTTTTAGTTTAGTTTTTGTATAAACATTTATTTGAGTGTATGTTTTGTATATATTTGTGAATTAATAAAACAAGAAGTATTGCAGATAGAAACTTGTTTATTGAAAAATATAAAAGAGGATTGAAAATAGTTTGTAATAATTAAGGTTTGAAAAGCGTCTGTATTTTTTAAATGTCTGTAGAGTAAATGTTTGTATTTTTTTTTTTTAATCGTCTTTTGCAGGAGCACGTTTAGGTCGACCATTGTTGATTTTCAACGATTTGATCGGAAATTCTTTACCCACTGCAAGATAGTCTTCCGATCAGGAACATTTTCATTACGTGGAAGCTCTTTGCACTGCAATTACAGAATTGTTGCTTTTGAAAAACATTTCAACTGCGTACGGGCGATGACCTTCTGACCACACCATCATGACGACTGAAAATGGCAGGAAAGTAGTGTACGAACGCGACTCCACTCCTCTTGCCCCTCCACTGACAGCGCTACTACCGATTAACATGTGGGAGGTTTTATTGGGTAATATTGGGTATTATTGAGAATAATTGTATTGTAAATTATTGTGTCATTTCAACACACAACAGAACAGAGTAATTCAAATCAGAGCAAGGTAATTACAAAGTATTTTCAATAACCTTTTCTATTTTTAATTAACCAAGTTTCTATCTGCAATACTATTTTATTAGCCTTTACAATGTGGGAGATTTTTTTGAGTCACCCTGTGCTGTTATGTTCAGTTCTTAATGGAGCCAAACGCCATGTATTGAACAAACAAATAAAATTGGCAGATCTAAAAATATGTCCAACATTACAGCAGTGTGTTTTTGTTCCGACAAAGTATATGGAATGTATGAGAACTCACGTAGCATCAGATTACTTGAGCATCTTTTTTTTACCGACAACTATAGACGAAATTCCAAAATAGAAGGACGAAATTTAGACCAAAACTTAGTGGCAGGTCCTTCAAGTAAGTTTAGAGTCATCACCGTCTTCAACTTTCACTTTAGTCATAAGCACAGATTTTTCTTCTTTAATTGACGGGGTGGGGGTAGTGAGAGAGAAGGCTAACCCATACACCTCGACTTTAAGCCTAGAACTGCAGCGAGGCTGGGCACCTACAAATGATCACTGTTGCCAGCTCTTTTTGCTTTTGTTTTTTTTTTAAATTACTCCACCTATCGCCTCTTTCCATATGAAACATGACCCCAGCTGCTTCCTTTTATTATCTCTATAATTGGTTTCATTCGTTTTCTGCAAACACTGTGCTAAATTGTCAAAGTTGAAGATGATAATCTTGATTAGGTCTCACATCAATCAGTGTAGTTACGATACTTTAGTTTCATCTCTACCATTGAAACAATCATATTCTACATCAGTAGTTCCCAATCGGGTGGTCATGCTTCCCTGGGGAGGGGATGAAAGATTTGGAATATTGGGCACGGCAAGCTACGGAAAGAAAGAAAAAATATCATATCCTAACTCAATTTTGAAATACTTATAATTGAGCAAATGCCAAATAAATTAATAATGTAGCAGCATTAGATCGTATGCTAAAACCTTTATGCTATCCTAAACTTTAACGTCACTTTCAATGCGTTACTATGGTTTTAGCACGAAACCTATTCATTCAGATAAGTTGCTAATGTGGGAGAGATAAATTATATCACTAAATGACCCTGAGATTTTTCAGAAGTGTTAAATACTTGGAGTGTATTGTCAATGAAAAATCTGAAACAATATTTGCTAAGCCAAATAATTATATGACATTTTTTGGAACACAAGCTTGACGTGCAGAAATGGGAAGTTGCTAAACTGGAATTCATCCATACATATATGCAAGCCCGCTCAGCACTCATGGTTTGCCGTGTTGCCTACTATTTTCAACACAGTTCCAGAAAGTATTGTTGCAGATATAATTCTTCTAGAGTGAATTGTACTAGCCTCAAAGGTAATAAAGACCCAAGGTCGTTTGACCCCACGCCCACACGCAACAGCAAGCGCGTCACGTGAATCCTGAATAATTTATTTATGATAGCTCAATTCCTTCTTTTGCCTCTTAAGATGTGACATTATGTCAACAAAATATATTTGTTATTAATTCTTTTGTAAGAAAATTATTTTGTGAATCAAAAACATTTACAATTTCAGACCCTTTCAGGTCACCTGGATTAATCAAGACAGCGAAGAGAAATTTCGCATTCATAAAAGATCTCAAATCGGGTTTGAGTCTCAACATATATATGTGAATATTTCGGGAATAGCAGATGAGAAACAGAAAAAGACTTGCTTGAATAGAGAGTAAACCACAAGTATATATCCAGTGGTAGATCGTTGGCGTCGCATTCGGGAGGTCCCAACGGCCGACCATCCTGATTGAGGTTTTACTAGGGTATTTCCACAGTCACACTAGGCAAATGCCGGGATGACACCTTCAATATAGGCCCTGGGCGACACCTTCCCGAATCCTTTCCCGTCCCCTACTCCGGTCTGAGCCTTAGATGCCTAAAGACCATAAATAAAATTCAATTCAATTGAACAAGTATGTTTCATCACGCCAAGCTTAGACTCAAGTGCCATCTATAGGGATTTCAACAATGACTCAATACCATCCCTAGGAAATCCGTCACCTGGACTAATAACATTGTCATTGTTGAGCATATGGCCTAGAATCTGAATTGAATTTTTATTTATGGCTTTAGGCATCTAAGCCCTGGTGTGACTGAGGAAAAACCCGGGAAGAACTTCAGTTTGGATGGTCGGCCGCTGCGTTCGAACCCGCGACCTTCAGAATGCTAAACCGACGCTCTACCACTGAGCTACGGCAAATCGGTATGGCCTAGAATTCTTATCAATGAATTCCAAGAAACAGCAAAACCTTTCTGTATTAGGAAGCGTGTAACTGCTACCATCATTTGGATGAATTTAAGACATATATTGTTCGAGATATAACGGCCAATAAATATATACTTCATCACAAAGGTAGAAGAGGTGTTACTTGCTTATATCTAGGTACCATTCAAGCATTATTCAAAAATCATTTGTATGTAGTTTACTTCGTTTTCTTTTCCTTTTGTTTTTTCTTTAAAAACAAGAAAGATGGTTAGGAAACGTGAAATTCTATATCTTGCAATGGGGACGATTTAATTCCTGCCGTGTAGGAGTAGATTACAAAATTACTTTCTGCTGAATTCCGTACTGAAATAGAGAAAATAATAGTTGATTGTCTACATATATAACCACTAAAGTTAAAACAATATGAATGAGTCAGTAATAAGTAACTCTGTAATGTGTCGTTGTGGTAATTTGCGAAGTATATTTTGTTTCTCCTTTGCCTTTTATTGGTGTAGCTCCAGGTTTTACGTATAAATGTACTGTTTCATTCAACGGTCTCCAGACTCGACGACACAGATCAACATCGATTGATTTCCCAGTGGACCGTTGATTGTTAGCTGGGGCTTGTTCGCCACTTACAATGCCAGCCACTTGAGGTAATCCAACGCTACATCTTTTGCTTCCCAGACGCTGACGCTAATGGTTCCGTTCCGCTCGCTTTGGGAGACAGGGTTATTTCAGCCTAGAGGTTTTGGTGTGAGGTGAGGGAGGGAAAGAGGGGGCACAGGAGAACTCGTGAGTTTAAAATGATCTCCGTTCTACATAGAATCCAACGCGCGTCGGAACAATTTATATCTGAGTTCACCTCCTACCCTCTCTCTCGTCGAAATTCTCCAACCGCTGTTCCCTCCGCCCGCTCTTACCTCACACTTGCACCTCGCCCCGCCGTTTTCGCTTTAGAAATCATCAAGGCTCAATAATGTGCTGCATTGAAATGACACGGACTGTCCATTAGTGAGAAAGAGAATTTATTGGTGGTATTTTCAGCAGCTAGTCGAATTGCCGTCACCCAGACATATGACGACTACGAAATGAAATGCATGTGGTCATTTTTAAAACATGTTTCCTCCTTTCTAATATATATAGAAGAAAAAAAAAGACTGCTAAGCATTAACGCAGTGTAATGCATCAACTATAACAAGCTTGAAATACTTTTCCTCTGTTTTTATATCTCCTTAACCTCCCACTTCTTTATCGCCTAATTACATAAACTAGACAAACTATTTATGCAGACCAGAAACCTGGTGTCATAGACAAAATATATGCAGATTAGAAACTTGGAAATTCGAGGCAGACGATGACTTGAATTATCAGAAAGTAGAAAGCACGGAGCTGCTAGTAAAGAATTCCTTGATTGATTCGGGGAAGCCAATCATAATTCAACTTTATCCTTTCCTCCCTTTCGCGCCAACAACGAAGCTTTATGAAAACTGGTCAAGCCCGTTCGGGTGCCATATATGAAATGAAGCTTTCGTGTGGAGAGATCAGAGAAGTTAAAATGAATTCGCTTTCTGTTTTCTAGCACAGGAAAAGTCACAAAGGAAAAATATTAGAGATAATCTCCAATAGCTTTATTAGATTACTTACAGGAAGGATTGGGTGCAAGAAGAGCACCTCCCCGAATTTGCAGCTTGCGGAAAATCTATTAAGAAAATATGGTAATACTAACCATTTTATTGAAATCCCCTGATAAAAAGTATTTCACACACGTAACACACTAAACCATATTTATTTATTTATTTGCTGAGAACGTTATTTTTCCTTTTCTCTTTAATTCTATACATATTTATGACGGTTTTCCATTCTTGGTTGAAATATCACATTAATTCTCATTAACATTATTCGGATTATATCATATTCGATATCCTTCTTTAATCAATCTTTCTGCTTCGTTTTTTCCTCCTCTAAGAAACCTAAAGTTGCTGTTGTCTATATGGTGAGCTTCATGGATTATAAGAGTAGCAATTCCTGATTTTATTTCTTTATATTTAATACCGTATAATCTTAAGTGTTCTAAATATCTATTATTTATATGTGTTTCGGTTTGGTCTATATACTTTTCCTGGCAATTACATTTGATTTCGTAAATTCCTGAATCAAGCAATGGATCTATAAAATACTTTCTGAATCCAGCAAGTGAGGCCCCTAATTTTTTCCCTGGCTTTGTTGATACTTGAGTTTTATGTTTCTTGAGTATTCTTTTAATTTTATTCGTAGCATTTTCGTAGCTATCATTGATGAATGGATATGGTCTTCACAACACCAATAAAACACTTCCGCAACATACCGGTTGTAATTTTATTTTTCTTCTTTCTCTGTTTCCCTCTTTCTTGTTATTCTGATCTCTTGGTTCTTTTCTCTTTTCAGCTTTTCGAGACCCTTCCTGATTGTTTCTTTATTATAACCGTTTTATACAGCCAATTGTTTTAATTTTTCTATTTCTTTATCTTGTCCTTCTTTTGTATTACAAAGGTTCATTCGTCTTTGTATGAAATTATACCACACATTAAACTTTTGTTCCTCAGAATAATTGGATGTTGCAAATATGTATGTTGTACCTGTTTTCGCACATACTCTTTAACAAATCAGTGTTTACTTTTTGAAATCCATCAATCAAGGAAACTCATGCCTTTTTTTTCAGTTTCTTTTTCAATTGTTATTTTTATGTTTTGATGTATAGTTGCACCAATACTTCAAAATCCTTTTCATCTTCAGATATAATTAACATGTCGTCCAAAGATCTGAAAGTTCTGATCGATTTTACTCTCTTCTCTGACATTATTTGTTTTTCAAAAGCATGATGTATCGAATGACGAACGATGAACCGCCATGCAAACGACTAAATGTGTGAATTCAACAAGGTTAGGGAGAAACTACTGAGCGAACATGTAAATATATTTGTTCTTGTATAATAATTTCCAACACTTTGGCTGGTGCGGATATTATAGCTATTGAAAGATAATTTTTATATCGTTACTCATACCACCTGATTTGGGAATGGGACAGATATCAGCAAGTTTCCATTTATTATGGAATTCAGCGGTAGCTAGTGATTTATTGAAAATTACTTGTAGTGGATATTTCAGTATCTTTGAGCAACACTTGATAATCTAGGGTGGCACTTTGTCAGGCCCATGAGATGTCTGTGGTTTCAGGTTTTTTCTATGGCTTTTTCTACATCTTGAAGTTCAACGTGTTCAAGGGATAATTGATCTAAAAGTTCAGAACTATTGTGTTGTGCAAGAGTATTGAGGTTATATTTTGACACATTGTGTGTCACCTGTAAGTTCTTCATGAGTGCTTTTGCGATAGCTTTTTCATCCATTAATAGTTAACCCTTGGAATTTAGTACACTGCATTCGGATTTACGTCCTTTATTTTTTTTATATATGTCCAGAAGCTTTTTGGATCGGTTTTCACAGTTATACAAATATGTTTTGTAAGCAAAGGTTATCTCTCTTTTGGTGAGAGCACGTATTTCCTTAAATTTATCGTAATGACATCCCCAATTGATTGATTTAATTTTCTACGGTGATATGACTTTCTTCTGATCAGTTTAATTATGTAATTTGAAAACCAGACAGGATAATTTGATTTCGATCTCTTTCGCTGTATATATTTATCAAAAATACCATATAATATATTATAGAATGAATCAACAGCTTTATCAACAGTCAAGCTATTAGATACGCTTTCTCAATTAGCTGATTCAATGGCGCGATATATTTGTTCATAGTTGGCTTTGGAGATGTTGTAATCCATTGATTGTGACTTTGTTGCATTTTTTATTCGCTTGGTGTACAGGAATTCTTCTAATAAAGCAGGGTGATAGGCATCCTCAGGGACGATTGAGTCATGAGTTACAAGAATAGTGACAATGTTGGAAGTACTGAATCTAAATTTTTGCCATATGTGTTCCTGACATTATTAAGAGATGTTAAGTTATAATATCAGACAATATAATTCATGGCATATTGATGTTGAACTAAGAAAATCAAAATCGGTTCCTGTTACGTCTGGGATGTTATAATCGCCTATAGGAGAGTTACTTTCAGGTGGTAATACACGATAAATAAAACAAAAATAACATCCATATATTGAAATAGGAGACAGTTAAGATAAAGACAACACACACAAATATACAAAGTAACATTATTTACAAAAAGTTTAGCTACTAAACAGTCTACGCCTGGGATATAAGGAGAAGAAGCTCTCCGAACTCGAAATTTGTTTATTTACAGCTAACAAAACGTCACCGCCTGACTTTTTTCCGGATGGAAGTGGGTTTCTATCAGCTCTTAAAATTATATATGTTGAGTCAAAAAGTTCAGAATCAATATGCCTATCGGTGTTCCGGGTCAAGTTTTATACCGGTAAACATTCGAGGCGGGGGTCTACTTATGTTACATTTAAAATACCTAATAGTTGAACAACTCTATTTTTTTTTCAATTCTCCTGCAATATCGATATGTTGCTGTCAATTTCTTCGCAATCTCATGTAATTTAATTTGTACTTCTGATCGTTGAAGTTGAGGTAAACCTAAGAAAACTTTCATTAATATGATCGGCAGCACAACTTAAAGCTACGTTCCTCCCCAATCCCGAGTTCGAAGATGTAACCAGAAGACGTAAGAAACTGGGTTATACTATCTCTTCAATTTGTGTTTTAAGGCTGATTTAGACGATACAATTTCTTGTACGATGAATTTTAGCGAAAGCAGTGGGCCAGCGTAAAAAGAAAAAAGTTGTGGATTTAGCATCTTGTCCTATTGTAGCATTCTTGCTTTCACACTCTGGCACTACTGTTAATCGTAAGATTCATCGTAGCATAAATGATATCGTCTAAAGCGGCCTTAAGTCTTTGGAACTTACGGATTACTTAACATAATTATTATTTGGTAGCATATATGCTTTCTCTTCCTGTCCTTCTCTGGCTACTTCTGTGTGTGTGTTTGCTTGTCCATGCAGTGAGTATGTGTAGGTTGTGGGTAGGTAGAAACAAGCATTAACACTTTATATGCAAAACGGACGACGTGCAGCTGACGGTGTCGACTGCCCAGAACAACCTGCACAGAGTTACAGAAGATTCTGTGAGGAGGGGGAAGACGAAGAGAGGGCATTTTCTCTGTGGACTATATCACGTTTCTGGACCCAGAGATACAGTATGCTAGAAGGAACGTGACTTTGCAAAGCTTTCCGAAAGCTGTTTCTAGCACCACATCTCCCTCTCTCAGTTCTTGCTAGCTTTGCAACATACCTCTCGGAAGCATCTTCTTTTTCATAATACTGAAGGGACGAGGAGATTTCCTCACTTTTCTTTTTTTGGAAATTTCGGAAAACAACGTAATGCTGACTCAGCAAAATTTTATACGTTACCAAAAACAAGTGATGATATCAACCAAATTATAAACCATTGTCTTCATACAAATTTATAATCATTGTAGAATAGCAATCGTTTGTTGTTTGCTATTGCTTATGCGTTGGTATGAAGGCAAAGGAAATTATCTTTCATCTTTCCCTTTCTCATGTTATAGACAATAATATACTTCGTTACACGAAACCTAGACAATATAAATATCGTACGTTTGTATTTGTTAGGTTGCGTTACGCATAAGGTACACACTAAATAAGCAGAGCGTAAATTATCACCCTTTTTTCGATGAGAAAGTAATTTTATCTAAAGATATTGAATTTCAATAAAGAAGATTGGTTTTCAACAAAACACTTTCGCTTTGGATAAAAAATGTGATCACTTTGCATCGGATTCTTATGTTTTATGGATGTAATTTATTCTTCAAACTTGAAAAGACGATTTCTTGTTATTTTTAGAGTGGTTCAAAATACATCATGGGTATTAATTAATGTTTTTATTTTTTGCCATTTGTTACCGCGAAGGTTATCAAAAGAACTCTATTGTTAAGTTAATCGCGTATAGTTAGAAATGACAACAGAAGACATGATAACTTTTCTCAATGACGGCAATATATCCGATAAAATATTCCGCTAAATTTAAGCGGAATTTTGCTTTTCCAAATTTAGTTTTATATTGTCCTGGGGAGGAGGGGCGAACCGGATACAAAATTTTGAGACTATGTACGGTTCGGAGACGTAGATGATAAGGGCGAATGAAGACAGTTCCTGGAACTTTTGAAATATGGTTGTGGATAAATTTAATGTAAGAATTATTGAGTAGAATTATTGAGTGGGCCTGTTTAGATGGAAGAGCTATACACACAAGAAATCGACTTTCTCACGTATCCTTCGATACTAGCGACAGCTATATTCTAGGACGTCGTCTGTAATAATTCATACGTTGATCTAACAACACTGCAAAGTTTCTGAAGATAATGCGGTACCTGCGAATTGAAAGCAAGAATAGTCTTCATTTCGCAAAATGATCGTCCAGTCAACAGTAATGGGAAATGTTAGATATTATCAAGCAATTGCAATTGATAGAAGATATAGTGTTGTAACCAATATTTTTTCTTGCTTGATATTATTTTTTAATGCAGCGCTGAATCGAAACCGGGTCGTGCTAAACTGCAATACCAATATTGAAGAAGACTCATTGGTACTATTTACATAAAAGTATATGAAACATCTTATTCTGTACCATGTCTCCCATAATAGGTCTAAATACCCACCAATTTGAAAAAAAACACCTATAAAATCTTCGTACACAGTTCAGATATTGGATTTGTCCGGTCATTATATCCCGCTGCATTTATCTCCCTTTACTTTTTTTTTAAGAACATCACTGGCTTCATCTGAATATCAAGACATCTTACACCACTTGAAAGAGCTTTCGAATAAAGCCTTCTGCCACTGCGACCCAAGCACTCTGCTTCTCACTGTCATAGCCGTGGTTCAGCTAACGAAGGTGACTTCATGATCCCTCGTCCTGTTAGACTCAATTGCCCTTCGCTTTCTGAATAAACACAAATCCTTCGCTGTACAGCTTTAATTCCTATATTTTAACACACCAAAAACCCCTTCCCGGAAGCAACTATTACTAGCAAGATACTATTTGTTGTTTCGTACCGTACTTTTCAAACATATTCTAAATAGCCCAGGAAAATCATTTTTTTAGGAATCCCTGTTTTCACCATATATTCACACTGCATTTCTTTTGACCATTCCACATTTTTAGCTGAATAATTATCCTCGATAACCTGTGGGATAACATCTATCAGCGAGCGCAATTTTCGCGGATAGCAAAGAAAGAGGAAGGCTCTGTTGTAGATACCATGCCGACATTTTCCCTACGAGACGTAAGAATAATTGGGCAAAATTTCAGTCAATATCATAGCTTGAGCAGGATTTTAGGTTACGAATCTCCAGAGAGCAAGTCCGTAGTCAGCAAATTTGGCAATTAGAATAGAGGATCATTGTAGAATGTTATCATATATGAGACAGCCTGATACAGCATGCAAGGACATGCGGAGATTGTTAAATTTTTACATTAATTAATTACATTAATTTTGTTTACATTGTCGCAGTATTTTATATAAATCAATTTGATTGAATATCTTTGCTATTCTTAGATATTTTAATTATATTTAAAGTTTTTACTGCAATGAGGATTTATCTTGTTTTTGGAACATTTGAACGAAACAATATAAGAAGATGTACATGTCTTTTTTTTTTAGTTCTGTAAGACCAAACAGAGGACTGAAACAACATTTAGAAATATTACAGAAAGGGAAAACTTTTTATTTTGGCGAATTCGAATACGAAAGGTATTTCAAAAAATTAATTTTATTGAAGATTGATTATTTGGCAAAAGCAAGAGAATTGGTTCTGTGAGAAACGGAATGTTTCTTGATATTGAAGAAGCGGCTTTGCAGAAGTGCATGTACCTATCTGACGTATAGAATCCGATAGCGTTATTGTAGAAACTTTATTTTAAAAGCCTTATTTTTAGAAGGGCCAGTCTAGTAACTTTCGACTTGGGCCCGTCACGATTCCCTCTTTAGCTATTAAAATTCACACCTATGCCCCTGCTAGGACTCGAACCCGGGACCTTCGAGTCGTTGGCCTACAGTCGTAGACCGCACGGCTACCCGGTCAGTAGCGTTATTGTAGAGAGTTTTTAAATTCTTTAATTAGTTAAAGAATAAAGTTATTGTTTGCCTTTGGGCAATACACAATTCTTTTATTTCGCTTTTCACGGTTTAGTTACGTGGAGGAAGGTGCAGTGTCGTAAGGCCCTTCTTACATTTACTCCATGTTATACTGACCCTAGATAAAGATTTTACGGAAGGTGTTGAAGTAGTCTCCACTGCTTTTCTGCGGGGAGTTTCTGGCCCAAGCAGAGTTGGAGCAGTCCATCATTTTTCCTTCGGGATCAGATAATTTGTCCATCGTCGCGTCGGTTTTATGTTATGTTGTCATCACCGAGGTCTTGAAACTAAAGCAGTCACGTGTATATTCCTCAGAGATGTTGACATGCTTGAGGACATATGAAAGTCTATAATGAGCTAGCTGGCTGGGCTTAAGATAATCGTCGTTACTATCATATTGTTTATCTTCTCATATTTTTTCATTCAAATGTTCCAAAAACCAAATAAATCCTCATTGCAGTAAAAACTTTATAAATAAATTAAAATCTCTAACAATAGTAAAGATTTTCAATCAAATTAATTTATATAAAATATTACGACATTGTAAACAAAATTATTATAATTAATTAAATGAATTAAATTCAATAATATATCAACCTCTGCATGTCCTTGCATGCTGTATCAAGCCTTCTATTTTAATGGTCTATAAATGGGTCAATTTAGGTTAGCTGTAATTTGTTTTTAAAAGAGGCGCGGATCCATTGACAGAATAGGTTTCATTATGTAAATATTGGTATTATTTAATATTCTTATCTAAATCATAAATATTTGCTAATATATAACAGAATATATTGATAATTTTTACTTTGGCTTGTGTACAACAAACTAACTGTAAGCTAAAATTGGATTGGATTTAGAAAAACCGTGACAGGAAAGTTATAGTATTTATTATTAATATCTACCTGTCTTCGATCTGAAATAAGAAGTTGATACCTTTAAGAAACAGTTGTCGGTTTGTAACAAACAAAAAACAATGTAGAGTATTCTGAACATATGCCAGTAACTGTGTAATTACAATTTTCTTGCGATTTTGTTTATGTTCCAGCTAACCTGAGGCAATCAAGTAAACCGAGCAATTAACCTTTAGATCTTCAAATTCAAATATTAAGAATTAAAACAAACAAACAAACGTGCGAAACTACAATAATGTACACTAAGAATGAAACATAAGATATATATAAAATGTTAATATGCGATTTCTCTTCAACAGCCTTTAAGTAGTATTTCATAATCTCCAGCTGAAAAAGCTTTATGAATCTTATATCCATTATTTTATTAAATTACCTTTGAATTTAGATAGTTTCAACACCAAAGTTATTTTAAATAAGAGGAAGTTTTAAAATCATACCTCTATAATTACTTCAATACTATTTATTTTGCCTCGTCATACATAACTTATGTAAACAACAGTGATTAGTCACTGTTAAAATCAGTGTTACCAGTTACATTTTTCACAAAACAGAACTAGATAAAATATTGAGTTAAACTGCTTTAATTGTCAAATTCAGTATTTTGTATTTTAAATAAAATATTCAGAACTAATTTAAATAGTTAACAAGTTATTACATTATGTTACAAAATATCGTTTTATCTACAATTATTTAACATTTCTAACTGCACAAAAGTTTTAATAAATTTATTAAGTGAAAAGTTCTATATTGCCAGCTAAAGAAATCACAGTAAATATATGGTAAGTATACTCACATTACTGGCTTATGAACAGAGAATATAAACTACAAACTGTACCAGAAATATTGAAATAAAATACAAGCTGGAGTTGCATAATTTTAAATCAAAAATAAGTTCAGGAAACAGGGTTAACAAACTCCAGCTGCATTGTACTATGACTGCTATATTTAAAGTAGTAACTGCAGTAGAATTACACCCATTGAAATTTGCACTATAAATGTATACATTTGTCATGAGATGTAAAGAAGTTGTATCTACTATCAGGTAACCCCTAATTTTGCAGGTTACAATAAATAAATAATCCGAAACTGAGATTCAGGTTACCTGATAAAAAAATAGCTTTAAATTATTACATTAAAGGACCAGAACATCGGAATGAGGACTTTAATTTCTATCATAATGTTCTAAGTGGAGTTGAATTAAGTGTTTCCAACCTATAAAATTTCAATTTTGTAATTTTTTGTTATTTTCTCTTCATGTGCCCATTTAGAACTGATAATTTACGTATTTCACTCCAAACTAGGTTGATAACCAAAAGTTATGAATGTATAGCTTAAGTAGCAAAATCTATGTAACAGAAATCATATTAAACCGAAATTTTGGTATTACCTCATTTACTATTAAACAAGTGATAAGGCTGCAGTATCAAGAATAGACGGGGATAGAAAATTTAGTGCTTACCCATTCTAATTCTTCACTTTCCCTAAATGAAATATTCCTCCCTCGTCGCTCTTATTACTGCTCTCAAAACAATTTGGAAACTTCCAAATGTTACTCCATCATACTTGGAAGGAAGGTATCGCATCAGACTTCATAGTTCTCTTAAGAACTATTATATCTAAGGTATTAGAAAGATCTCATCCAAATAGAGATATGCATTGTGCAACTCTAGAAGATTAGGTGATTATTTTACGTAGATATAACTTAAAACCCCTTCCGGAAGAAAATTAGCTATGTAGACTTTTAATAGCCTCCTGCTTTTACATATCCCCACCTTGATAGGGCAAAAATCACAAACCAGCAGGGAGCAGAGAAGCTCAATAATCCTGCGAAAACCTGGATAGTAAAATGAAAACGACAAATGCAAAAATCTTCTGTAGAAAAACAGAACTCACTCAGGGAACAATCAATCTTTTCTCAGTATCAATAAAATAACATAAAATATGAATTAACCATAAAAAGCTAATAATATACTAAATAATACTCCTTCTAACTAAAAAAGAGCAAAGACTGCCCGACCAGAAGCCACTTATAAACCACCTTTTCCAAATTACACAGGAACGGAAAAATACTGATGAAAACAGAAAATAATTTCCATGTAGAGCATAGCTATTGCCATCTAGCGGTAGATCTAAAAACTTAAGTGATCCGAATGGTGAAATAGTATACAATTTATCAGGGAGATGGAGCCCAAGTTGCAACCAACTTACATGATCCACGGCCCAAATAAAGGGAAATTATTGATTCAACAAGAATATTCTGTTATCTAGGAATATCGTTGGTCTTTTCTATTTCAAAGGGCAGTGCAAATATCTATGTGTTGTTAGTATTGATAGCATTCTCTTGACAAATATAACAGGGATACGTTGGTTTTCTACTGCCAATGGTTAGATTAGATAACATAATTAATACTATACGTTTAATTGTTTTCTTTCATGACATAGATGACTATCGTGTATACTTACTATTTGAGAGATTTGATAACGAATTATTAGGTGTAAAATAAAGCATCTGCAAAATGTACAGAATTATAGAAACATTCAAATCACAATCTGTGGTACTGTAAAAGCCGGGCAGGTAATAGGTCCTATGAAACGTTTCATATTTAATCCAAATTGTGCAAATTACCACTTCGCCGTGAACCTCAGTTGACAAAAGTACTGAAATTTAATGATCGTAATAAGTCAAAAGAATTGCAACATATGCCCAGCACAATTCCAAATATCAATGAAAGAAGTCCTCAGGACAAACATTTGTGCCATACATATAATTTTCTTTCTTATTTTCCATAGTAAAATTTTTCACATCAACTCGTGTGCATATTAATATTATGTTACTACAGAATTAGCAAACCAAATACAACCAGTAAACCACAGAGCCGCTGAAATTTATGGTGATTAACTATTACAACTCTTCCATGTGTTGTTCTAAACGCCCAGACGCCTAGTAATTTGTGGTGCAGTGAGGAGTGGGACAGAATGGCTTTCCATCACTTGAAGGAGACAATGTTGTTCATCCAATGATGCTTTCTTTTATCACCATAAATGCTGCAATGTACTCTTCTGCATTGCCCACTAATCGTAAAGTCCCTATCGACGTGATTCCTGTAAATGGACATCGCTGATGCTTCTACATAATGTTTTACTTCAATGTCAAGAAGCATACTTGTCACATATAGCCCTATCTATCTATTGTGGAGGAAGATTGAATAGAAAAAGAGTCGTGGGAAGAATAGCGCATTAAGTTAGCTTAGTAAACCAAGTTTAGCCCCGTTTTGTATTCTCAGAGTTAATGAGAATTCGTGCAGCAGAATGAACAACGTCTTTTAATTACACTCTCGTGGCTACGGAGAAACTTGTGTAATCTGCGACAGCAGCAAAATATGTCAGGTACTTGCTAGTTAAAAGGTTTACCCCGTTCTTGTCTTGATGTCTTTAGTCGTCCCTGTTGCGCTGCAGCGTCAAGTGGAGGATGCATTGACAACTAAACTAGTACTCGAGAACACAGCACTTCTAGTTTCTCTCTCTCTCTCTCCGTCTCTCTAGCATCTTTGGCCCCGCCCCGGAACCTCTTTAATTGGTATTGCAGCAGTCCTCTCGCACGATTTAATTAATTATCTTATAAAGCCCTTAACTTTACATTAGCAGGGCTCTTTCGAGGCAAATTAATCCACGTGGCGAGATGCTCCTAACATACAGATCTTTCGTTTGTTCCCACAGCTCTCCACTTTTCCTTGATAGAGTTACTAGACTTTGTCGATGATGCATCCCCCCTTCCCTGGTTTCTCATAGGTCTTCTCTATCCCCGCCTCTATGTGAACATGTCTGTCTTTCCCCCCCCCCCCCCTCATCTCTTCTCTTTGTCCTCTCATCAGGTAGTCAATGCTTCCACCACACGTTTTCTTCGCTACTCCTGTCTTCTAAGTCAAAGTGTGTGTGTGTATGTGAATGGATGTATGGGTGTTGGTGCCCTTGCTTATCGGTGTACACTCATTTAGTCATTTACATTGTTTTCGTGGAAGAGGCTTTGCCTTTTACAACAGAGCGTAAACACAGAAGACCGTCCGTCTGAGGGAACACAGAAAACACGAGCTTTCACCATGTTCCCTGTGTTTTGTTCGTTTTCATTGTGTAATGGTGTTATAGGTTTACTTGTATAAACAACAAGTCAATTTTTATCATCTTCTCCTATATACTTTGGTTTAATCTTCTAATATTGTTTTTTATTCGTAATTTACATATACATAGAAATGTGAATCACATAGCTACTAGTGTTTGTGTGGGATGTGTGAGCTTAAATTCTTAAATTAATCATGCGAGCTTAGATTTCCACCAATGCTGTTTACGTTACTTCAAGAAAATCACGGACTTACGTGCCTACGTATTACAATATTTACTGTAAAGAAGTTATAAATGTTTTCATGAGCACAATGTTTCCTTGGGATTCGTTACATGGTGGCTAATATTTCAAACTAATTATTTCTTGAAATTAATAAAAAATCATAATTACGGTTGTGAACAACGTGTTCATTCTAAAATAAATTTTAGATTTATTTCAAAGCACAAAGGCAGGTGTACAAAAATCAATTATTCTTTGTTCTTCTGACTGTGTATATTATTTATATACTTTTATGATTAATTAATGAGTGAAAGTAAAACTGCCCTGTTTAGTAACTTAAATTCATTCATCTCAACAACCCCTCTCCCTTCTCCAGCTACAAGTATTCATAGGAATGTCCTAATGCATTTTACTCATTATGATAGTCTTCATTTGTTTATTCATCTTTGTTGTGCATCGTTTTCTTTAATGTCAATTTTAGGTTTTAGCTGCAAGGCTGCGAAGCCTTATCTCCGTCCGTCGACAAGTTTCAACTCTGGAACTACTAGAAGGACGAATCCAGATATAGGGGGCAATTCATATCTTTGGACCTACTAGGGTTAGGAAGGTGATTGAGCTGCCGTTGGAAAGGTCTTAGCAAGACGAACCCGAACACATATAATTCATCCAGGTAGCAGGTGCGGATCTAGAGATAGGAGCGGATCCAGAGATAAGGGGAACAATTTGTATCTTTGGCATTACTTGGGCTAGGAAGATCGTTAATGTGTTATTGGAAAAGTCTCGGCAAGACGAGTTCAAACCTGTATCATTCAGGCAGATAGAAGGGGTGGATCACGAGTTTCGGGGAAGGGATTTCAACTTTGGAACTACTAGGACTAGAAAGGTGGTTGAGGTGTCCTTGGAAAGGTCTCGCCGCAATTTTTCTAACGGAACATTGATCATGTATATAGGTTACTCGCTGCTGAAGCCTGGCGGTATATTATATTCACAGTACCCCGACTGGGCTCCGCCTCAGTTGTTCTTTGTATAATTCATTCACTGTAAGGTAAAGAAGGGAGAAATGGCGTGGTAGGAGAGATGGCGCAGATCCTGGAAAGACGGGAAGGATTGGGTCTGACGTGTTGCGAGTGAAAGATAAGTGAATACCTTACTGTTAGACTCATCAGTTGAATTGCTGTGTTGCTAGCAGGTGGTTGCTGAAACTTATCAACATTTTTCGGGGTTTACGACAGAAGTTTAATTCTTGAATTTTCAGAAGTATATTTTCAAAGAAAACATTTTACTGATAAATAATTATAAATCAAAGGATATCTGAGCTAGTACTTTACCAGTAATAGTGTTTTACGCAGTTTGCAATCTTTCTGGGGAACCACCCAAGCTACGTGGTGAGCAATCTCCCCTCCTTCATGAAGATATTTGGCTCCAGCGTCAAGTAGAAGAGATTGCGCAGTACATTAATGTAATAGAATGAGAGGAGAGATTGCGCATTTACGTAAGGTAAGTTAATTATAAATCATAATGTATTTCGGTGTTGAGGGGTTGTCCTGGTCCAGAACTTCACACATGTTGTTGTGTCGTGCTCCGCACTCCCCAACTCCCAGTCTTTTTTTTTTTATTAATTATGAAATTCCTTTTTATTTTTTTAAGAAGAAAAGATAGTCTGAAGCAAGTCAAACAAGTGAAGTAAGAAATATAATTAAGTATTATTTTATTCATTGTTTTATGTATGTGTGTGTTTAACTAACAAATTTTCTATTTCAGTTTCTACTCGATTCAGCCGATAGCCGTTTATTTTTTGCTTTCATTTTTTTATAAAAGACTTCAGTGCTTACATGAGATTTGTGTAGGTGAGGGGAGGCCAACGACAGAAGGGAGAAGTTGCCGCCTTGACTTTCTTGCTGTTTTTTGTTGTGTATTTTTTTAACCTGGGCCGCGCTTTAGCTTAAAAAAGTGTCGTCTTTTCTTATTGGCAGTTTCGTTTTACTGGAAACTTTGAGGCAGTAAAAAATGAGTATATATACTTTCATCGGCCTTCGCGCTGGCTCTGACTCTCTGATTCTCTTTTTACTGATTGTATATATTTGCTGTTACGTCGCTATTTGGAAGTCACTACGATGTAGCGAGCTCGAAGTCCAGGCCGTCCGCCATGTCGGGAGGCGGACATGGGAGGACTTGGTGTTCTCCAGTAATCCGTGCAGGTAATTGTGTGGATATCGATATTTTAAAAAATTGGAACATGTTGTTGAGATGTTCAAATCGTAATCCTGTTCTGTTTTTTTTTCTCTTTAATTTGAGGAAGAGCCCGATATTCTGATATCGGTGATGTTAAGCAGTATGTTTTGATTTGTTACCAGCCCTAAGAAAGAGTTCTCTTACATGTTGTTTATCCAGACATACCTCTGTAAGAGAAAGAGTAATGAGGATTTGTAGGTTTACCGCCTACTCCAGTTGTTGTTGTGTCCTAGGTTGGATTTTAAATTTCTTCTCGACGAAAGCTCCCATACAAGATACTTTCTTAGGTATCCTCTGTATGGACAAAAAGAAAGGGATGTAGACTTTATCGTCTATCCAGAGTTTGGATTGTAGTCCGCTTTGTTTGAGATATCTAAAATGATGTTCGAGGTACTCATTTAAGGTACTTTCCCGGGTATCCTCTGAATGAGTATGGAAATACGGGGGCCTGTAGACTTTGCCGTCTACTCCGATTTGTTTTGTTGTGAACTCTTCATTAAATGTGTTTTTTCCATTAAGGTAACGGAAGCTATTTTTTTGGTCAATTGTTCTGTTGCTCAAATGATTTCAATGGTCGTCCTGATGAAGTGGACGGAGAGTTGTGTGGCATTCTATCGGTTGGTGTGCTAAATCCGAGTAAGAACCTGTGTGGTTGCGGAACCAGGTGAATTCGTGGCCGGAGTGATCGAGCTTGAAACTTTGCATTCTGTATTCGTATATACATATATATTTTGTCTTGACTGAGAAGCTTGTATCGCGTTCAAACTGGTCTTTATGGCGTTTAAGAAATTCCGAGGGAACGGTAGATGCTGTGTTTTGATGAGGTTTATGATAAGTTGCCAGGTGACGTCCCTCGAAGAGCATTCTGGACGAAAGTGTGTGGTAGCTGTTCATGAAGGTGCTCTCACAAGATTCATTCCCCATTCCAGCAGCAATGTGAATGGGAATTGGTCTCAGTGAAGAGGAGTGAAATATATATATCTTGCCTGACGCATGACCGCTATATATATTTCAATTTTATATGAATGCTCATTGGTCAAGTTACTTTTAGGGTAACCTCTGAGCAAAGAATCTAAGGCAGAAAGAAGCAAATGTCTGATTTGTAGTTCTCTTGATTGGCAACTGTGTTTGTGAAGCTCGAATTTGAATAATGTCAAGGTGTGTTTAATTCTCAGGGAAGTCGGACACAAACTTTCAGTAGCCGGTAATTTGATATTGAGGAATACGTTAATTTGAGTTGATGTTGTAATTTAAGTAGCTCATACACGATAATAATGCCGTTATCCTCTGTATGGGTGAAAATTGGCGGGCTGTAGGTCTTATCGCCTACTCCATTTGAACTGTGGTCGAGGTCGGATGCCTCTTATAAAGTTTATGTTTTCATATTTATGCGTGTGAGTGGCGGTATCGTCGAGTTGATATTCATTTAACGGCTGAATCGGGAATAGAGGAGAAGCAGCATATCTTTGTAAATAAATCAATATTTTAATTCTTACTTTATTCATGGGTTTCATTCGTGCGAAACTATAGCCTTGTTACCATAATCTTTTGTCTAGGTTTGACGTGTATCGTTCCAGAGAGATCTACACATATTCGTCGTATATTAATGAGATATTGTTTTTATCTCTATTGTGTTTATTAGCACTGCAAAAAGTTGTTTCGCTAAGAACCCACTCTGGAGGTTCGGGTTCGACTCCAGGGGATCCTTTAGGTGTATTATGTTGTGGTAGTGGGAGTAGTCTGATATCTTTGCTAGGATTCGCCGCTTAGGGGAGATGTCCACTGGGAGGCTGGTTGGCGCCTGAAGTAAAGTAATCATTGTCATATGATATTCAGCTCTCATTAATGATCCAAAAATTGCTTATCAATCATCCTTTATTTAGTGTTTTCAAGAGGAATCTTTTGTCTATGTACCAGTCCATAGACGTGTCTGGTGTTGTTTTAGAAACCAGTGGACAGGTTCTTGTCAACTAAGCGAGGATGCGTATTGCAAGGGGCTACTTTATGGTTTAAGTTACTTTCTTCCCGAAATCCGAAAGTATTCGTTTTAAGCAAACTACGGGGAAGAGTTGTTCGTTATACATACTAAAAAAAATATTTATACTGAAGACCCATATGCACAACAATGTTCACTCAAAACCAGACAGAGTCAATTATTTCGTCTGTACACTTACGATTGTGTTAGAAACGTTTATAAACAATACCAAGAGTAAGAAATGTACCATTCGAGAGGAATATTCAGGCAGCTTTAGCTAATTACTTTTTGTAATACCCTTGGTACGAAAGATTGCGCAAATTAAGTTTTTTGAAAAAATATTATTATTAGGTATTCAATGAATTATAATGAAGATTAATAGTATGTAATTGTGTATGAGTTACTAAAGATTATTATTATTTTTTTTATTTTTTTTTTTGAAGTTAGCATAAAAAATAAAATTTTAATGATTTTTTTCTGAATTGTGCGCAAACTCTCCTGACTTTACCGTATCCATTTTGTTGACCTAATTTTAAAAAATGTGGAGAATCATTTCTATTCTCTACATTTCTTCAGATTCTATGTTTGAGAATAGAAAAAATTAAAATACTTTTCTTCGGAAATGAAAATGAAATGCAGAATTTCATTTCTCGGCTGAATTTTAAGAGAAAGTACGATAAAAATCTTGAAATAGGCGACACACATGGAGCTGACGTTATCAAATAAAAAAAAAAACTTATTATTTCCATACGTACAAATTCTTATTTACTTCTGATATCTACTGATTTTCAGAACTGCATTATAACAATTTTAATTTTCATAATATTATATAATTAACTAATTTAGAAAGACGTGGCAATGTGATTTACGCAGATAAACTTTAAATATTAATTAAACTAATTAATATGTTCTAAATACGATACATAAATACTGAACCAAATTATGTATCATATATCAGAGATTTAATTGGCAATTTGTAGCAAAATACACTTAGGAGTATGATTATTTACGTGTTTATAATACTTCATTTATGTACAAATATAGCATTTATGTACAAATTGTTGACACGAAATATATTGTAGTAACTTTTGAATACGACAATTTCCGGAAGCTTAGGAAATAGACTTTTTGTAGATATTTAGGTCACTTCTATTAAGAATAGTATCGGCATAACAATATCTTGTCATTGTCCAAGTGCAAATATTGAACACGTATCTAGTTATTTATAGCTTGTGCTATTATATGGATTCGTGTACTGTTTACACTGGTCCGTGTGGACTGAATTTTTTCTTAGAAACACAAAGTGTTGAGGTTGGAGTTGACCTCATACTCCCAAAGATGGTTCAAGTGGTTACAACAATTATTTTGATTTGTTAGATCTTTGACATTCCTTTATTACAAATAAAGTGGACTCTCTTTAATTTGAACTAAGGCAGTGGCGGCTCGTGACACAATTAATAGGTGAAGTACTACCAAAATCCATCAACACGTTCTTATTATTCTTGTTCATTAACATTTATCCCGGGATTTCTGGGCTTATACAGGATACTGATAATGGCACTATCCGATCTTAGATAATGTTGACTGACTTTCTGGTCCAGTTAATACTTATTAATGCCTATTTAGTTAATGTATATCAAAATAGTAAGTGAAGCTGAACTTCACCAACTACACCTGATGAGCCACCACTTCTTCAAGAGGATACGAAAAAGATTCGAATTATCCAAAATTCGAATTAACCAAATCATACATTATTGAAGAAACTCAATAAAAATACAAACTTGCTATTCTATAAATGAAAATAATTAACATTCAAAAGACCTTACTTAAAAAAACTGCACTACTTTGTGCCTGGTTCTTTAGTGGTGCTTTCACAATAATTAAGCTGCAAGTAAAGGGACAACACATTTAGGTAAGTGCAATGTAATGTGTTAACACAAAAGCAAAAGCACATCTATAGTAACATTAGTTATCTCGTGATTCAGGTTTGCTTTGGTTTGTGTATTTTTGCACAAAATCTTCAATTTTATTTATTGCGTGAACTTCAGTGCAGTTAAGAAGAGTTTCACATTTTTTTTCCTTACAAAAATATGGACTACTGGAGGTCGAGGTTTAAGGACGTACATCTGTACACAAAATGGATGGATAATCCCAGTGATTGAGCAGAGGCTGAAGGCTGCAGACCAGAAAACAAAATTTAAAATATCTTCTCCATGGCTGACTCTGGATAGCTGTAAACCAGTTAAAACTGCGTTCTTCTGTTCGCTATCTCACCATCACTGAAAAAATCGTGTAGTCACTGTTTGAAATATTGGAATTCAGGAAAATATTATCCTTTCCTTTTGAATTAATGCAATGATGACTTCTAATTACCCAAATAAAAAAGGTTCAAAAATTCGAATTACATTTGCGTTTTTAACATTCGTTTCAATAGGAACTTCAACTTCTGATCGAGTTACCCAAAAATTCGAATTATCCAATTTCGAATTACAGAGAGTGCACTGTACAAACATTGAGACATTGGTTACTTTCCAAATAAATGAAATGTCAACTATAGAAATTTAAACATTGGTTTATGTTAGGAAACCAAACATAGGAACATATCTGTGGTACATGTGATTATTTATAGTTTCATATACTGTATCACATTTCATAACACATTTTATTTTCGTCTACTGAGTTGAGAAGGGACGTCATTCCGGCAGAAGTCAATAATTCCAAATGTGGCTGGTAATATTAGTTCAGGCTCCCTATAAAGCATCTTTTGCTCTACGATTAGTGCCAATTACTCAACATGGCGAAACTTAGAATTAGTGTCTTCTGCCAGAACACCGACGATATTCAGCAAGTATCACGTTAAAGGACACAAATATTGAGTTCACAATGAAAACTAACACATTTTAAATATTTGTGGTGGTTACCGTGTTAGGGTAATTCCCAGATAGATGGCCATATGAGTGAGATGGCAAAATCTTCTATTTCTTGCAGTAGAGACCCAATGTGAATGAAACACAAGTGTTCAAAAAACTACTACTAGTATTACTTGCTGCCTACAAAGTTTCATTCATATTTGGCTACTACAGCCAGAAAGAGTGCTTTGGCCATCTCACCCGTATGACATCAATCCCGGAATTACTATACTTCAAATCGGTGAATTCACACAACTACTTTTTTCTTTCCGAATTCAGTAAACTGGTGTTTCCTCGAGCTTCACACTACTATTCCGCAATTCACAGGATTATATTCTTCAATGCTTAGAAACCTCCCGTAATATTCACATTTCTATTTTGTATATTCTCTCCTAAAACTTGATTTTATACATCCTCTCCCAAAAACGTTATGTCATACAGTCTCTTCTGAAACTATAGTTGTGGTGCTAAATAAAGATATGGTTGTGTCGTTTGTTTGCACTGTAACAGAGGAGAAATGATGTATTTATTAAGTCCTTTGAGTGTGGTAAGTGTAGTAGTGGAGAAAATATGGAATAAATTCATATCTTATTAAATCATATTTATTTTTTATATAACTTGTTTGTATTTTTCATATGTGTTTCTTAAATTCCCAATTATGTAACATATTGCAGCTACACAGTAAAAAAATGCCTGTGTTAATTCAACACTTTTTGGTGTCCCAGCGTGACTACCACTTTTTTGTGTTAAACCAAGACAACACACTGTGTTGATTTCGGTAATCGCAGGGAGGAAAAGTTACGGCTGTAGCGAGATTTGAATATAGATTGGTGAATTAGAAATTAAGCGTTTTACAGTCTGGGGTAAATCACCAGACAGGAAAAAAAATAGATTCAAACAATATAGGGATCAACAATATGTTGTTGAAGCCTAAACAGAAACAAAGTTACTCGCACGACTTATGTCATTCCTTAATTACTTTTAGGTTTGTTAATTAAGGCTCAGAATTCCCATTTATTGAGAATATGTTCCATTTCTATGAAAGCAAGCGATCCAGATGGCGACAGACAAACACTTGATGTCTAATCAACACCGTGTGTTGTGTTGATTTAACACAAAATTTGGTAATCATGCTCCTACACCGAAAAGTGTTGAATTAACACAGACATTTTTACCGTGTAAAAACTCGTAGCGTCGTGAGTGACAAGAATGCAATTTTGGGATTATATCAGCACTCAGCAGTGAGCTGTTGATAACTGGTACTTTTATGCCACAAATTGGCCTAGATAATTGTAGAGTATTTCTTTACTTTCTTAAAAAGTTTATACTTTGAAAAGCCATTAAGAGAACGAAAGGAAATGGCTTTGTTTTTGCTCTCCTGAAAATTTTATAAAAAATATTTACGCCTCTATGTTTTTAACGGTGAATTATTTAGCCATCGTAAAGGAACATAATTATTTAGAGTAACAGCGAAACAGGTTCTAAACCGACATTCACTGAGTCACCATATACACTATTGAATTTTCTTGTGAAAATGTAAGCACAAGTAGTAGTTTAGGCATTTTTTTTTTAAAGATAATTCCAAGTTTTGTGCTCGAAAATTGTACTTATTTAAACCAAAATGAAAACTTTAGAAATGTTTTAAATATTTAAATGTTTAAAACGCTTAGAAATAGTAACAGATTTATTATATTAGTAAGTTTCAAAAACATATTTTAAAAAAATAATAATTTCAAAAAACTTTTTAAAAACATACTTTTCTTAAACAATTCGTACTAACAAGTAAAACATATTATTGTTTGTGCATGACTAAAAACAAAAACATGCGCTCTCATATACAGTCACTTTATAAATTCTTCAATAGGCCTGCCTCATGCTTTTCTTTTAAGCCATGCATAAACAAAAATTTTTTTTTTTTTTACTTTTTAGTACGAATTGTTTAAGAAAAGTACGTTTTAAAAAGTTTTTTTAAATTATTTTTTCGAGTTATTTCGTTATTCGGATACTTTTTCTCAAGCTCATCTTGTCACCCAAATTCTAAAGTGTTCTGTACCCAGTGAAACGCAACATCGTTGCTGACAAATATTTATTTTAAGATAAAAATGTTCTTACTAAAAAAATAAAATATGCTTTCAGAATATAGAAATATATGAAAGTAACAATGGAATATTGTATTGTTACCAGACTTACGATGCTGTGCAAAATTTCATCATTGTATGACCAATGAAAATGAGTTAAATTAACGTTGCAATGATTTCAGAGCACGACGAACCATTGTGTATTAAAGAAAAGAATGTAATAATGATCCATACAAGACTTCTCCTTGTTTTAAATGACGGGATCGCATTTGCTCGGAGAATGAGGTCCTTGCAATGACTTAAGAATGACCAAAATATTGATTGAAAACTTTTAACACCACCTCAAACAACAAAAGAACAAAGATATTGTATAATACTTAGTTAAGCTCAAATATTTATTTTTCTTTTACAATTTTTTCATTCAGTTTGTTATACAAACTTTTTTTATCAGTAGGTAATAGTCTTAGGGCCCTTTTTCCCTACTAACATAATATTTATGCATTATACAAAACATAACACATTCAATTCAAATCCTCCTTTTTAAGGTTATTTTTCTAAATAACTTGAATATTGTCAGAGTGCTGTACAAACATTCGTGAATTGGATACCATCAATCAATATATACTCTATATAACTTCAATTGAAACCGCTTGTTTAATATTATAAATTTCCTCCATTTTAGGGAGTAATGGCTCACGAGGCAACAAAATACGAGAGGGAATTGCTCCCACGGAAAGAAGAAAAAACGCTCCCATGGCGGAAAATGAGCACTTGCGCGAAAAGGAGAAAGACAGAGTTGAATCAACACATATAACGTAAAGGTGCAGTTTCCTTTTGGCGATCGTCGTATGCGATGACTGCATTCAGCGAATGCGCGCGACGGAAGCATGTATTGGGGTAGTTTTGTTTGTGCATTTGCTGCGTACGCGACACAGTACTATACACAATACATTTACAGATTTACTTTTCGTGCATTACAAGTTTAAGATCTTTCTGCAAACAAAATTTCTTACAGTAACAGAATTTTAGACATGATTACAAACAACTATAATAATAATATAGGTAGCATTTTAAAATAAACTCAAATTTCATTGAGTAAAAGATAATAATGTTCGTTCAAACTGCCTGCAATACTCTGCTACCATCTATTGAACACCAAACTCACTACATATCAATTGCATCTTCGCTCAATTACATCTTTCTTTCGGGTTTTACCAAAAATTTCATATCGTTTTCATCCAATCCTTGACGTTAGCTTTCAATCCTCATCTCTGCTGATGTTCATTTTGCCACAAAATATTTCCAAATTCAAAGAAACCACGAATGTAAACTGCACAATACTCTGCAACGCATGCGCCTGCTGCAGCTTGACTGGTCTATGAGGAGTCGTTGCAACAGTTGCATGCAACATCATGCGTCAGATGCACAAACCAAAACTGACTCCACTGATTTCTCTTCAACGTGTCAATGCAGTGATGCATGCAGCAGTTGCTTGCGATCATAGCATGTGATCATCGCACAAACGAAACAGCACCTTAATTAATATCGCGAAAAATAATGCGACATATGTCTGCATTACGAATGACGATGGAAGTTGTACACATAACACAAAGATGGAGTTTAAACAAGGTTGATGAGTCAGGGAGAGTAACCTAGCGAGGTTACCCAGTCAGTACGTACTATTTACGTTTTGCAGTGGTCGCAGATGTCAGGTATTAAGGTCAAGATTAACCATTAATCGTAAATTTTGCTCAAATACACTACTACAGTGCTACAGTGATTATTGTTCTTAAAACCGTCTCGTTTTACTTTATTATTTGTTGCGTTATTACACCATTTGTGATTATGTCCTTAAATGTCTCTATTCTCGAGACTACACATTTTCCCACATATAGTCTTTTCATTGTTCTTTCGGTATGGGCTATCTGGCTATCGTAAAGTTCGTCGCAATTGTATCTGATACTTGCTTATTGTACGCTCTGGAATCAGAGATCATTCCTCAGCCAGATAACAGTGGCGTGGTACTGTATGATGATGATGTTCAGCAATCCAAGTGAATTTCGAAATTCGGAATTGTTTCCGCAACGCTCTGGATTTCTAACACTCCGAAATTCCGATTTCCAAAATTATATCTTCTGACATTCCAATATTATGGAATTCCATCATTTTTATATTCTGAAATTTTCACTTTCCGACATTCTGCAATTCCGTATTTTAAAAAATGGTCGTTCCGATTCCGAATCCGATCTAGATTTCAATTCGGAATTCTTCTTGAAGTTCGAAACTCCGAACACATACTACTTCATATCTTCTCTCTCTCTCTCTCTCTCTCTCTCTGGTTTATTCTTATTACGGGACGATCTTTATTTCTTTCTTTTTATCGTCATAAGCAAAGTCAATACCATATACACAGTATATGCATTTTGTTACGACTGTGAACTTCGCATCCTCTTTTTCAGCAGCGAATTCAAAATGTAGTATGCTCGTCCCCAGCACCTTTTGAAGAAATCTGAGCATCAGTGTTGCAAACTATCTTTACTTAATAGTTATTATTATTATTAGTAGTAGTAGTAGTGGTACTAATTATGAATACGATGACATTGACATGATTATTACTATAGCAATAATAATAAGTAGCTTGTGGTATTTGGAGACCTCTGATATGAAATTCGAATACATACTATGTTAAACTTTCTCCCCACAGTTAATTTTTCAAATTAAGTGATTGCGTAAGAAAATAGTAGAAATAGTTTGCGTCGTGAGCATGAATTTTTCATTGTAATAGTAGCTTGTGATATTTGGAGACTTCCAGTATTTTTATTTGTACTATTACCATAGACCTCATAATAGATAGACGTCATATTCTATTATGAGGTCTGCCAGAGCTACCTAGCGGACGAATTCAAAATCACGTGCTCTGTACAAAACCCATAGTTTTACCGCAGACAGGAATAAGGAAGCGTGTTAAGTCTTTCTATTAAGAGATCTATGCTATTACTTTCATTAGTACTACTACTGCTGCCCAT
>JAGDQP010019529.1:0-31039 GCA_022664845.1 Lepisma saccharinum
AGCAATAAAGTTCCCAGCCTAGACTTCGAAAATCTCTATGATCGAACGACTGATGACAGACAACTTTCTAGATCGATTCCAGGCCACCCGTAATATTTGCGGCTGGAACGACAAGAATGCAAAAAATTGCTAAGGATTGTACAAAAGATTTCTATTATATGTACCAAACATCATGAAATGATATCGAAACTTTTCATGGTTTTGTGACAAAGCTAAAGGAAAATTTTCTATCAAATATCACCGACCATCATAGCACCTTATTTGGAAGAAAGAAAATGGTAATGGAATTATGTTCTGCGAATTTGTATTCCATTTTAAGATTGAGCAATTGCATTGAATCTAATATGAAAATTGAACAGAAAATTCAACACATTTTCAAAAGGGTTGACCCCCATTTATTGGAATATCCTTTACTCCAAGAATGCAAAATTGGTGACGTGGCTAACGAAAGAGATGTTGCGTTTCGAACGCGCACGTTTCCAGTCTCAGCTAAGGATACAAAATAAAAATCAACTGGATTAACTGAAATAACCCGTTACAAGCAAACCGACTGAACATAACGATGGGAAAAGAGGAATTACGCGGACCCAAACAGTTCAGTAACAAATAAGAAACTTACAAATTTACAACAGAAAGGAACGCATGACGTTCTACTACTGCGCGAAACCCGGACTATATGCACATGACTGTTACTCTAACCTGGCTAATCGTTCAAACAAAAGAAAGCACACGAGAGAGTAATCGCTCACATACTAAAAAATCAACAACCCACTTAACCCATCATGCTACAAACCAGGAACGTCTGACGGACAGGCAACACAGGACCTTGAAACACGGAAATAATGCGTAATTAAAAAGAGTAACTCTGAAAATAACAATTATTTGATGCCAACATATATATATAGGGACCCGCATTCCACCCCTGTCTCCTTGCTTCCATTGCACAAGACAGGTTGTGCACTTTCTGGGACATGCATCACGAGCAGATATTCGCTCTACTTGCCTTGGGGCATTCATGTCTTTAGAGATCCTTGGATTGTCGGAGTTCCAGCATTCCTAAAAGCTGCTGTGTTCCATCAGTTTGAGACTTCTGGGGTTGCGGGACGGGCTTTTGCCAGGCGTCCAGAATGTTCTCCTGGCCTTATAAATATAGTCATCATATATAGTCATTTTCTTTCATCCTCTTTTTAAAATAATATTAAATACTTCATCTTCACTACTATCCTCCTCCTCAGTACTATGCTCATCGCTGTCCTCCATTGTACCCTTGACTTCATTAACACTACAAGCCTGGAAATTACATTAATATTTAAACCGAAAAATTCAATGCATGTTTATAAACTTAGTCAGAATCCCTGAATAAACTGGAATAATATCTTTTTTATTTAGAAAACTAAAGTATCTTCTGGATTCATACAGGCGTTTTACTCTTTGTTTCCTTCACTATTCTAGTGCTAATAATAAAATAGTTAATATTGAATGAACATACCAAAATGACTTTCTTCCACTTGAAACCCCCAAATTTTTTAGATATATCTTATTCCAACATATAATACCATTACGGCCTTCTTGTAACCAAGATCTTGACTCTCAAGCAATGCATCGTTTGTAATTTCCATACCTTGAAGATCAGGGTACTATAAACAGGCTTTTTATTACGTACTGCATTATATACTGCAAGATTGCTTCTTTGTTTATCCTCTTAAGCAAAGATAAGTTATTTTTAAAAACCTACCACGTAAAATTATACAACCTTTCAGAGTATGAGTAAAATGCCATAAGTTTAACAGATTTGTTCAAAATAGGTATTGCATCTATAGTAATGTAAAATTCCTACATCGGTTATTTAAAATAATTTAGTCCTTTACTCTATATGTATTTCGCTTCAACATGAGTGTATTGCAAGAAGAATGAGGGTTTTGTGGCCGTGAGCTGTTATAACCTTTAAGTGCACTACAGATGCAAAATCATTAACATGCGTCGTATGCAACACAATCTGGGAACAGGATATCTTGGGAGGCATAGCAAGCTTTATCTGAGACAATGTTCGATCCATTATATATCTTTCGGTCGCTGTGTACTTTCTTTCTAAAGACTCTTTCCTTTTCTCAATATGCAACCCGTCATGGAAATGGCGAATCACCGAAGTTATACAAGGCGATCTTCGGCTTATTACATATATAAATATATATGTTCAATATTTGTTTGATTTCCAAAATCCTATACCCTTGGACGATATACAACCCGGTATCCAGGACGGTCTACCATGCTTGTTTCGGGGCGACTTTGCTTCTATGCTTCTATATAGTCTGTGTGTGCTATGTGTTTATGAAAATTTCATGCGCCCTTCTCTGATATGTAGTACGTTCTCACATCGGTGTCCAAAGGGGAGTGTACCGTCTCCTTCCCAGGGTTATTGTTTTCTTATCAATTTGAAGTCTGCCATTTTGGATACGTCATATGGACACTGACTTTGATTTTTCAACGTTTCTTTTCCCAATCTCACAAATAACATACACATTAAGATATTCAAATGATTATTTGAGAAACATGTGTTTCGTTTAGAGTGAATTGATGGAGAAGTTGATTATATGAAATTTAGAAATATACTTACCAAGTGTACATCTCGCAGTGATAACCATATATGCATGGAAAACATGACAACTTTTTCTAGAACCCTTTCAACAAAGAACTGTTTTCTACTAGGAGCAATTAAAGTGTTCTACATATACGCCTTTAGCATTACCATGAATTATTTGTGCATATCATCATCTTCATCGGTTCGAAAAATTTCGTTATGCATTAAAACAAGTCTCAAAATAGGCAAAATTTTAATATAATACCATTTATGATGTTTTACTTACCTGAAAACAAAATAGTGTATCAACCCACCTGTATTAGTGACTGATTTAGATACGGAGTAATCAGATTTTGAAAAGTTATACTAAAAGACTGTACTAGAGCTAGTGTTCTTACAGACATTTATTCCAGTGATACATTGCTTACTCATATAGAATATTCTGCGGTGGTTATTGTAAATTTCAGTCATCGTCTTCTACCTGAAATCACTGGACTGATGAAATTGCACATGGAAAGTATTTCGATAACTTGGAAATGATTCTCCAAAGCAACTATGAAATGTTTACAAATTAACTGTAAATTATATCGAGTTAATAAAAACTCAATATCAACATTATTATTCTTAACTTGTGGATGATTCTGTATTGTATTTATCTATTTTAGTGTAAGAGGAAATATATTATCTTCTTTTCATACTACTGATCATAAGAAAAATGATCAGATTGTCAAAAACTTTTAATTTTATTGAAAAATGAATTGGATAAATAAAACAATTATTATAAAGTATAAATATATTTATTTAATACTCATCATGTAGTAAGTAAAAAATGGTAATAGAAACGTGTAAGTATAACAACTAATAGAATTCTATCTTCAACATCCTATCTACCACTTTGTAACTTTGCATCTTTAACCAATATTGCAGTTGAAGGTAGTTATGCATTGCACAAACATTACCTTGTAGAGGTATATGGTAAGTACATGACCTTGCACTGATATTTAAATTTAAGGTACTGACGTACTGACCTTCGTCGTTTTCATTTCTTACATCCTTTACTTGGAACAACTTGCCCTTGCCATCCATTGCCTATTTTCAGTAATTTTATAAAATAATAATGCACTCGCATATTTCACACAGTTGTGCAATAATCCTGCGAAAGTGGGTTACGCTATAGTCATTCGTACTATCTCATGATAATCCGTGGTAATTTTGAGTTAACTGTTCCGATTGCATTTGATAGTTTATTGGTAACTTTCATTCACGTTGATGTTTTATCATATAATGAACTATTATACTAGCATCACTTGAAATAACAAAAAATTAATTACAATAAACTCAAGGGATGAAATTTTGTAACCTAGCGTGTCAATAAGGTACTGTCGTGCACAAACTAAACATTTTATTGGACAAAGATTGGTACTTAATAATCGTTTGAAATAACTATACAAGAATTCAGTATCACGAAAAATGAATCTATATTCCTTGAACAATTCATCCATTGAAATACTTACAATGCTTCCCTCTTGTATATCTAGTAATAATCAGTAAATGTATTTGATCATTAACATGATTCACTAGATCAGTACCAGTCAATAGTAATCCACGCACACATAATGTGTAATGTTTAAATTACAACAATTACACTGAATTGGATTGTCTTTCAAGTATGTTTTAACGTTTCTAATACACATGAGTCAATACAACGAGTACACTCATTCATCTTAAGGGCCTGCTGCAGCGACTTCCAGAATTATTTCGTTTCTTATCTCTTCAATTTGCGTTGAAATAAGTTGCGCAAAGCATATTCAAAAATCACAACGGTATATTCAGCATTTTTTTTATTTTTGGTCAGATATGCGTTATATTTATTTGAATGATGTTACTAGTATTCTACACTACGTCCCACGTACGACTATTCAGAAACTCATCACAGTCGCTGGTTATAAGTTCCAACTACCATAGTCATGTCCCATCTGTTTATGAATTTTATAGTAACATGTTGAAAATCTCATTGCATTCCCAATTTTCTGACTTCCCAAATACACAGTTCATGTATCTCATTTTTCTCACATTGACCAGAACGAGCATTCGCATTCACAGTAGTAGAAGTAGTATCACTTGATAATGCAAGAGAAATAATAAAATCACTGCTAGAAGAAATATCTACATTTCGGATTCAAATCCAACTTCCAAACTCAAAGAGTAGGATTTAGTGGTGTATTTGTAAAATTAAATCTTTTACTCACAGTCGTCAACAGAGAAGGACTTGCACGAGGCGTAATTCGAATATTAAGACTTTCAAACCCCGCCAACAAGGAAGCACTACGCGCTGTCATTTAACTATAAACTTTCTGAATCCATAGCAAACCCACACTATGAAGCAACAACAGCACCTGGTTTAAAACGATCCTCTGGGAGGAAGAGCCAATCATCATCTTCTTAGTCACAACAACAAAATCTGTCTTTGACGATTAGTTCCTCACGAAACTTGGTCATATGGTTTCCCAACAGAAAACAAAGACCTTATTCTAACTTGGATTTAACATACTTTGATCCAGAATTAGAATTTACATACAAATTAAATATCTCACCCAAATTCTGAGGATTTTTCAACATACGACAAATACTGTGATTCAAAAACTGAAAACGCTTCTCTTCGCTCACAAGGGAACTCTGCAAGTTTCCCTCCTCGAATCGCCCCCAAATTTGCACCAAGCATGTGGTGTAGCATAGATATAACACAGACGGAAGCTTTTATTTCGAACATTGTCGGAACATACTTTATGAACCACATATGAGTTTCGATATGTGGCGTAAAGAGACACAAAAAAACGACGAAAAACTTGCAACCCGGATATCACTGAGGACGGAATTCACACCTACAAACAATATACAACATAACAGAGATGGAAGTGGAAATGGAAAAGTTCATAATGGGCTAAAGTCATGTACAGAAGCAGTAACAAAATGAAGTGGAAATTACAAACATAGGTGACCTACCAAGTACATTGTCAGGCAAACAGGCAGGTAAGGAGAACCTCCAGGAGAAATCTTGCACTCTACGCCTCATAGTTAGACAACCAAAATGACAGTACAATAATGGCATGCCATGATATAAAACATTTGGAGCAAGAAATTATAGCTTGTTCAGAATCATGTAGAGAACCACGAGAGAGTTAGACAGAAATCCCATCCTTGTCTTGTTCAAACACACACATAGAGAGAGAGAGAGAGAAAGAATGGAAGAAGATGGGGAAAAACACAAGACCAGAGAAGAGAAAACTAGAAAAGAGGGCAAAAAATGGACCAAGACATGGAAATAAATGACATTATGAAAGCGTCTCTCTCCCCCTGCCCCCAACTAGTTCTGTCTTGTGGTTTTCTCCCTATATGGGATAAATCTCCTTCAGTACCTATCTAGAAGAGAATTTACTGTGCTTAATTCCTAGAAGAAAATATTTGTAATGTCGATCTTGGAACCTTACGAATGAGAGTCTCACACGCTGACCATTTATCTACACAGATCATAACAAATGTGTTGTTAAATCAGCCATTAAACTCGCTACTATCAGCGGGTTATTTATATATATCATAGATTTCAAAACTATCTTTCAAGAAAGTAAATCCCACTTGCTGGCGTCGCGCTTATTCGCTAATCCTAATCGGTGAGAATAAATAGAAATGTATTAGAAATTCAGCGTTCAAAGTGCTTTTGGCACAAGTGGGTGATGTAAACGGGTGGGGCTAAATACAGCGCCCACAGCAACAGTTGTCAGCTGCCTAGCGTGGCGTATTGGGAACGCTGGCTCATAAAATAGGAAACCCGGGTTCGATTCCCGGAGAGCGGGCGAGAGTTTTTCTTTTTCTTAAAAATATATTTCGAATAGTTTTAATTTATCATTATTAAATTAATTCCTTTATTGCATTTTCAAGACTGTTTTGAAAAGTGCGCTTTTTGTAAAAAAAATGTAAGATATTTTCTTATTCTTCCCTTAAAAATATTTTACGAAGTTCAAATTTATTATTAATAATTGGTTTTGTTCCATTTCACGTAGATTATATAAATATAGTGATCATGGGTTAGGGTAGGTCAGGTAAGGTCAGGGGATACGCAAAAGTGCTACATTGCGTATGCCCACCGCTAACCGGGAGCTGCTCCCCCATGAGGCTCACGCCACCCAGCTCCCTTCGGACGCAGCGTGTTCCCTTGCACATCATGCTGGCCAAACCTGATTTATGTATATATATCCTAGCTTTCAGTATCTTTATGCCACAGCAATTATGAAAAATAAATGTGAACATATAAAAATAAAGTTTGAAAGAAAAATAAGAAAATTATTGCCTGCCGGGATTCAAACTCGGGTTTGTTATGAAGTAAGCCAACGTCTTATCGCTGCACCAAGTTATTAGGTGATTAATACTGGTTTCGTCATTGTATTTACAGTGGATGGGGTCGGAGCCTGTTACTATGACGTCGCTGGTACGATGACCTCCAACCTTGTTACTATCTTAATCCTCAACTTTTGAGTGTGGGGCGCAAACATTTGTATGATACCTTCTTGGTTAGTGGTCCGCTAAATTGCGGTTGTGCCAGATTATCATCTCGGGATTATTGCTAGTTAGTAGTACGTCTCGGGCATGAATGTTTGTGTGTGATTTTAAATGAATTATAAGAATGTCAGTCGATACAGGTTCAAAAAGTATATCAAATGGAACGAGTAAAACCCGCTTAGGGTAAACAATGTTTTAAAAAAAGCTTCTAGAGTGTTGGTTAGAAATCAGAAAGTCCTGGGGTCGATTGCAGCGGTCGACTCTTCTGAGGTTTTACAATATTTTTCCTCACCCATACCAGGCAAACGCTGTGATGATACCTATAAATGGGCCCTGAACGTTTATATTCCACAACACTCTCCCAATCCTTTCCCGGCTTGGTCCTCATATGCCCTGAGACCTTAAAATAATTTGAAACAAATGTTTCCGGGATGTTTTAGTCCACCCTATCCCGGCCGAGTTTTGTTTATTTGTGTTATGCGTAAACAACAAAAATCAATTCACACATTTACACAAATCATACACTGTAGAAGTGAATATACTATACTTTGTGGCAGGAATATTAAGATACCCCCGCTCATTCTTCCTTGTGAATTTTTGGTGTTAGAGCGTTGGCGTAACATTCGGTCGCTGGTTCGATCCCAGTGGCGCACCATCCTTAATGAGGGTTTTCCAGGGATTTCCTCGGTGCGTCCGAATTAAACTGGGTGGCGTGAGCCTAATGGGGGCGCAGCCCCCGGTTAGCGATGGGCATATGCAATGTAGCAGTTCTGTGTATGGCCCCCGTTGACCAAGGCTGCCACCCCCCTTCCCGAGTTGAATTTTGAATTTTATGTATCATGGGTTAGCGAAGGTTAGGTAAAGTCAGGTTCGCACAAACAGATAGAAATGTATTTTGAAAGAAAGAAACGCAAGTATAAAGTTACATAACCGAATCTGACCTTACCTAGCCTATCCTAACCCATGGTCACTAATTTTATATTCTACGTGAAATGGAAGAAACCAATTATTAATGATAAATTTGAACTTCGCAAAACAGTTTTAAAGACAAGAAGAAAAAACTAACCTTTTTTTTTTTTTTTTTTACAAAAATGCACTTTTCAAGACAATCTTGAAAATGCAAGAAAGGAGGTTATCCCACACAGGAAGAAAAACACAAGATAAAACTAGATGGGAGCAGGGTGAAATAGACGCAGTCTGTGTGTTTATAAGCGTTCAAATGTCATTTATTTGAATGCCTTGAGCCATTTTTCTTTCCCTCTTTCCTTGTTTTCTCTTCTCTGTTCTTTCGTTCTTTCCCCGTATACTTCCAAACTCTCTCTGTCTACCTCCAACCACCATTTACTTTAATTCGTGACTTTACCTATTATAAAGTCTCGAATGTGTGATATTTTTATGTTATGCAACCTACATTGCGTGAGTGACGATTGGTTTGCATGCGTTCCGGCGCTTTTTGTGTCTTTACCCTAGATAATGACACACATGTGTGGTTCTGATTGCATGTTCCGACAATTTGCGAAACAAAAGCTTCCATATGTGTTCTATCTGTGCTACACCGCATGCTTGGTGTGTATACGATTCGAAGTGGAAAAGTTTCAGAGTTCCCTTGTCAGTGGAGATGTCCAAATTTAATATCCAATAAATTTTCGGTAAGATCTCTCTTTCTTATGGCAAAAGCATGAAAACATATCGTTATGTTTTTTGGGTTCCAATTACGAATCGATCTTAATATGCATGGCTGATAAACCCATTTCGAACATCTGCAAACAGGCTTCAATTACTTTGCAGAAGATTCGGCTGGAGTTACTGACAAGTTGTTCGGTCTTCTACCCGTACTTTCAGTAACGTTCTGCTAACATGCCTAGAACAACACCAAAACATTCCCCCTAAATTAATCTTACTTTTTCATGTGCTCACTAGTTTCAACGTTCCAGTTTTCTCCTATTCTAGAAGCTAATTATCCCGGCAAGCAGAAAGTATTTTACCCAAAGCCTTGTTTAAATGTCAAAACCTGATGAAATAAGAACATGAATCAGTATTGTTTTGATCAAGTTCTAAATACCATGCTAAACACTGAAAATATTTTTCTTCTCAGTCTTGTTTAATTCTTTATCACTTGTCAAACCCTCGCAAAAATCAGAATTAATTAAAATGTCAAACCCACGTAAATAATGACATTTCAATCAGAAAGTATTTACAAATCAAACCCCCGTCTAATATAATGAGATGTCAAACCTTCGTCAGCAAGATAATATTAGCAATCGCAAAAATACATTAATCAGAAATATTAACTTATCAAAACCATTGTCATATGTCAAACCCTCATCACCCAGAATTTGTTTTGATGGCAGTCTTATTAAAAATATCAAATCCTCCTCAGAAATAATTACACGTCAATCACAAAGTATGAACTTGTCAAACCCTCGTCAATATTAATGATATCATATCATGTTCAGTAGGGTGGATCGATTTTTTTAAATATTGGTGCTCGAGTTGTCATCAAACGTTTTGCATTACTACCAAATAAAATCATGCCAGATATGGCCGTCCTAAATAAATAATTAACCGAGCCCCTGAACTCCTAAGGTACCAACCTTTTTGTAAAACAAGAAATAACAATATAACAGTTCCCACATTTTGGGGTTCGAGTTGTTATGAAAAGTTGTGCATTGGTACGACATATAGCCATGTCTAATGTGCTCCTTCTTGGCCTTCAAACGTTTTTGACCGTTTTCAAATTAATTTTTTTGCGGGCTCCGGGGCCCGGCTAGATATTTTTGATCTTCCTCTGTTTCAATGAACAAATACAACTTTTGCACGCTACTCAAACTCAAATTTCTAAAAAAAAAAAAAAAAAATGTATCGGCCCTTTTCAAAATTATAATTTTCTGGGGTCCCCGGAGTTCCGGTTCAATATCTTTAATCCGGCTGTGTTTGGAGCGACCAAACATAACGTAACATTCTATAACTTGTCTACTGTACTCAAACCCAAGTTTCTAAAAAAAATTGCCTGAGCCCCAAAACGGCCAAATTTTGTTTTTGAAATTTGAGTTTGAGTAGCGTGCAGAAGTTACAAAATGTTACATTATGTTTGTTCCCCGATACACAGCGGGATCTAAAGCTATCTAGCCGGGCCCCAAACCCGCAAAAATTTTATTATGAAAACGGCCAAAACGCTTGAGGGCCTAGAAGGGCCACATTTGACATGGCTAAATTTTGTACCAATGTACAACATTTCAGAACTACCCTAACACCGAAATGTGAAAACTGTTATCATATTTTTATTCTTTATTTTGCCAATAACAATACTGCCCTTAGCGGTCCAGGGACCCGGTTAAATGTTGTTTTAGGACGGCCATATTTGGCACGGCTTTATTTGGTACCAATGCACAACTTTTGATGACAACTCGAACCCCAATATTTAAAAAATATCCTAATGTTCAGCCAGTTCAGTCTAGCCCACCACCAGATCATACATACATATCCATTCTACTCCTCACCGTATACCACCACCTACCCATATTGATTACCACAAATAAAGGAGTCCCACTAATGCCCACCACTTTACCCCCATATTAAGGATCATTTCCATCATCCTCTCCCCTTCAAATATCCCCCAATCGGAGGCAGGAAAAAGTCAATGAATGTTGGTACTATTCTACTGAACTCTAATGCTTGAATATGGAATTCTTGTGATTATTTTACTAAAGTTTCATCTTAATTGGTCTATTTTATCAATTCTATTATGAAGTAACATACCCGCTTCACTATCAGTATGCACCAATGAAGAATAGAGAAGAATGATCCGATTTATCTGGCCTGAAGGAGTGTCAGGGTAAATTTACCCCATGCTTGTAGCGCAATACGACCTCTTAGGTTGTATCTCCTGCAAGTATTCTTCCTCAGTATCACTATTCACCTACATCGTTGCAGTGGTCGAGTAAGCGTTGACAGATCGCCACACGATTGCGCTTATGCTTTTCGGGATGTTGTAGTGGCACTCATCTCGCACAGGCTCTATGGAAACCAAACTTTTTGTACATGATTTCGTGTGCAGAACCAAAACTGATGTCGAGAACATGCAATGTAATCGGCGGTTACTTGTCAGTTTGCCAGTCGATCTCTTGATCTTGCTGAATTTTTTCGTCTGTGGTGGAGATTGACGAACATTCTGCTCCTTCGTAGTGCGTCAGGTTTATTTGGCACTTTCAAACTTCCCTCTCTACTCATACACACTTCTACGCATTAGAGTAATCTCCGCATTTTGTTGAAAGTTTCCGATGAATTTCAGCTTCTGACAAACCTTCAGGCAAGAGAAATCAGAGCAATGTGTTCTGTAATAGAACAAAGAAAAATAGAACAATTTTGATAAACCTTAGTAACCTAACCAAAAATGTCCAACATTTTAGCACACGAGTTTAGAAGGTAGCGCTGTCAATGTATAGAAAGATGTGGTGAAAGTGCAGATAACTTTTTATTTGTGCTCCCATATTTCTTGTCAAGTAAAACTAATAATGCTACTAGGGCTGTCAGTGTGTGACGATTGTTTTAAAGCTGAACGAAAAAATGAAACACTCGAGAACTACATATTATTATATCTTCTAATAATTTCGCTTTTTTTGGAAATTATTATGTTACTTATCGAACTTTCCAGTATAGAAAGCTCTCTGACAAGATTTTACCGAGTATATTTATAGGTTAGTTTTCATCAGATAATGTTACTCTAAATTATATCCTAGTAAGTACATCTGTAAATTACTTGCACACATAAGGAACACTGGAGTGTTTTCACATTCAAATTCTCAACAAATTAGCAATCATCAATACATAAATTCAACTACACAAACATATTTCTCATTCGAATAAGCGATCCTTATAAACGGTTACTTCCATACATTTAGTTATTATTCCCAAGACAAAAGCAAAACATTAATTCGTTCTCGTTCCTGTTATTCCAAATTCTTCTAAACTGCAGGCGCTCGAACTAAATAGTTTTTGTCCAAAGACTGTATTCACTTCTACAAGTTATCAGCTTCCTTGTTATTTTAATTGATATTTCATTCCTTCAGAGAGACAACACGAATTTTGAGGAATATATTTTCTACTTACAGCTCTTAGAAAGACAAGAATATAAATAAGAAGGTAAATGCCATCGTTAATTGCAATGGTTGACGGTTTACCTTATAAAAACCGTTGTTAAGTAACTTGTTTTATGCTTCGTTTTGTTTTTCACAATCTTTCTGTATGTCTTTAACTCTGCTAATTACCAATTGTAGTGAAACTGTGTTCTTTGACAAAACATTTCCAAGGTTGATGGTTTCTGAATTTCTTTCATATTGATTGTTTGCGTCCACCATATTCTAGGTACCTAACATTCGTCCTCTCCATCCAGGTCTGATAATGTCTAAGCCTTTCCTAACCTAGAACTATATACGGAAGTGAGTACTTAGATACTAGAAATTGCAACATGTTTTCTTTATCTTCATATTCACACTTTAGAGTTATTTTTCCTATAATTGGTAATCGGCCATCTGATAATATTTTCAAAAGCCTCTCGTTACGTGAATTTGTCATATTTTAACCTTAAATGAGTGAGAGTAGCCCAATCTATGATGTTCTGATCAGCACCGGAATCGGCTAATGCTTGTATTTTTGTATTATTAAAGTTCAAGGTCACAATTACTAAATTATTTTCAGTAGTTGAAGATTCATCAGACACATTGTTCAACCAAATATCATCCATCGCAATTCCGGGATCACTTAAATATTTTTTTTGAACTCCATTTGTTCTGGTTGTCATACACATGTATGACTGACATCTGCCTCCTTTGATATGTTTCTTCCTTTTAAAACATACGGTTTGGAAGGGATTCATTATACCACAAAAGTAACATTTCTTACCGAAAGCAGGGCATTTGTTCTAACATGTTTATATCCACACGATTTACAATTAAAACTGATGTTGGGTTGAGATTCATACTTGGGATTGAAAACTCACTCACAGGTTTTCTGGCTTGTAGTAGCATGTATGTCTGTTGAAAAAGTTCCGGTTGACTCGGTTGCTTGTCCAATAAATTTACTTCTGCTTTGATGGTTTCGAATTGCACTGCCAATTCACACTCCTTTTCGAAGGATAGCGTATCATCTTGAAGTAGTCTCTTCCGTAGTGCTGTATAGAGAGTTCCAAGGACAAGTTGATCCTTGCAAGCTTCCATCTCAAATTAGCCAAACTGGCACTTAGATACTTGTTTCTTTATGCTGGAGATATGATCTCGGACAGGCTGTCCCACTTGTTGCATTAGCTCTCTGTAGTTAGGTTTGTCGTTTTAGAAAACATTTTCAACAGAACTTCGTGTAATTCTGAAAACGAGATTTTCAATACCTGTTTAGGATGAATGTACTCTTTCAGCTTGGCATAGACTTCTGGTGAAAGTGAAGTTAACAGTATCCGTTGTCTACATTCTGGCGACTGTTCTTGGATTTCACAATGTAAAGTTAACCTCTCCAGGTTGTTGACTATAGTTTCTCTGTTTTCGTCAAAGTAGAAAAATTTTCTCGAATCAGCCATTTCAGTTAATTCTCACTTCTCGAATTACTAGTTCTCGGATTTCAGAAAAAAATAGATTATTTTTCGGTTCCATTATTAATTCCAACAATCCCTTACTCGTTCGCTTATTATATTGTTTATGGAACTTTCCAGTGTAGAAAGCTCTCTGACAAGATTTGACCGAGTACATTGATAGGTTAGTTTTCATCAGATAATGTTACTATATCAAAATGATATCCTAGTAAGCACATCTGTAAATGACTTGCACACATAAGGTAGACTGGGGTGTTTTCACATATATTTACTAAGAACTATACTTTGAATTTCAATTCTCAACAAATTAGTAATCATCAATAGGTTGTGTATTCTCTGTCGCAAAGCAAAAGCCCCTTTTATTATCAGGAGACGACCTGAACCTTCCACCATTATGAAGCACGTGCCTCACGCTAATTTCCCAGCGTTACCGTACTTCAAGTGCCTCTCTCTCTGGCCCCGTCATAATAGTGCTTTCCTTTGTATTCACCGCCAGATACTCATAAAAATAAACTTACTGTACTGTCTGGAAATGAGAAGGAAAAGTCTGTAAGGGATTTAAAAGAGAAAAACGGAAAGGAGTTTCTTTTAAACAAAAATAATCTTCAATACAACTGAGCAAAAGTGTCCGTACTCACTTCAATGCTCGTAAAATGAGCGCAATGTTCTGTTGTTACTAGATATTCAGATTTAATTTGATATGTATTGTATTACTGTCTCAAGAAAGCAACGTGGTTTCTGATAATATAGGGGTCATCAGTTAGGAGTGTTGGGAAGTCCGAAGTCAGTTCCGGAATTACTTGGATTCCGGAATTTCCCGAAATTTCAAAATTCTGACATTTCGGAATTTCAAAAGCCGTGGTGGTTCAATAGTAAAGTGCTCACCTCTGACGCTTGGGGTCGTCGGTTCGATCCCTACTCGTGCCATGTGGGTTTACTGGTGAGCGAACACAGTTTGTGTGGGTTTTCTCTGTGCTCTCCTGTTTCCTCTTAATTTCTCCATTCCACTAATCATCCCATCATCATCTATCCGATATGAGCCTAATTTTATAAAAGTCTTTAGGCTAAGGTTTCCTAAAGTTTTAAGGCCTTTCAAATTAATAATTTAGAATTCCGAAATTCCGACTTTCCGAAATTCCGATCCATTACCTTCCGTTTGACATGAGCTACTATAAAATTTCAACACTAGAATTTAAATTTTATCTATGGGCTTTAGAAACCTTAGGGTCAGGTGCTCATTCCAAGAATTATTTACACTATATTTCACCTTTTTTTATTTAAGGACTCTCGTACCACCCCCACCTCTTTGCAATATTTGCATCAAATCCACTTCGCGTGTCTGAAAGACATCAGCGAACTAACGATGTTCTCCGTGGAATTCGGGGTGGGCCATTCCCATTTGTCTCCCCGTCTCGACCCCTGTACAGAATTTGTTAACTGCTTCTTTTGTTGATTTACCTTTCCTAAAACCAAATTGGTTGTTATAATTTTATAGTCCATCTCTTGCTTCTTGTAGCCTTTTTATGATGACTTTTTCAAACAATTTTCCAACTGTACTCAGGAGGCAGATGGGCCTATATGATCGTGGATTTTAACGCTGTTTTTCCTAATCTTTTAGTAGTATTATTAAGTTTGTTTCCTTCCATTTTTAGGGAAGCGTCCCTGCCTCAGACATTCGGCACAGGGTCCGGGCTTTTCTATTTTTTAATGATTTTATTGCCTGTTCAACTTCCGAACTTTGTACAATTTTCTCATCTTCATTCTCTTCTTCTTTCAGTCTTATTATTTTCCTCAATTGTTCTTCTGATTCTATTCTTACTCTTCGTTGCTCTTCAGTTTCATCTTCCTCTTGATCTTTAGGTATTAGTTCTTCCATTAACAATTTCACCTGATCCAGTAAGTGTTGATTGTTGTGAAAATAACACATCTTGTTTATGTCTGCGAACAGTTCTTTTCTACAATTTGGTGATGATGCCCGAAATTAGAACATTTCAGAAATCGAAAAAAGTGTCATTCCGATTCCCGAATTCTGATTTCCATTCCGGAATGTTCCGGAATTCCGAACACCCTATGAGCAGTGTATGTAAACACATGACCCAGACAGGAATAGAACCGCGCTGTCATTGCTTGTAAATATTTCTGATTACGTGACGTTTGGGCGCTAAGTATTTGTATTATAGCATGTTTAAATTTTGAATTTTATTTATGGTCTTTAGGCATCTAAGGCTCAGGCCGTTATAGGGGAGGGAAAAGGATTCGGGAAGGTGTCGGCGAGGGGCCCAGGTACAAAAATCAAACTCTAGATTCGTGCCAGACCAGGCACCTTAAGGTACCATCCCGGCATTTGTCTAGTCTGACAGGAAAGTCCCTGGAAAAAACTCAGTCAGGACGGTCGGTCGCTGGGATCAAACCCACGATCTCCCGAATGCTACGCCAAGGTTCTACCACTGAACTACGACGGCTCGGTAGCATGTAAAGGAGTACGTGCTTCTTCTTTTATGTGATGCTAATAAGTTTCTTATTAGCATTGATTTCTTCCATCGGAAATTCATACATCTTGCTTGTAACAAATGAGTATTTGCATGATACGTAAGTTCAACTACACAAACATATTTCTCATTGGAATAAGCGATCCTTATAAACGGTTACTTCCATACATTTAGTTATTATTCCCAAGACAAAAGCAAAACATTAGTTCGTTCCTCTTCTTCCAAATTGTCACGCAGCCGCTCGAACTAAATAGTTTTTGTCCAAAAACTGTATTCTTCATTTCTACAAGTTATCACCTTCCTTGTTATTTTAATTGATATTTCATTTCTTAAGAGACACAACACGAATTTTGAGGAAGAAATCTTCTACCTATAGCTCTTAGAAAGAGGAGAATATAAATAAGAAGGTAAATGCTATTGTTAATTGCAAAGGTTAACGGTTTATCTTATAAAAACCGTGGTAAAGTAACATGTCTACAGTTTGTCAATAGTCTTATTAACAAAAAAAGCACTTATGCTTTCAGTATATTCTCTTTTCATATCTATAGCTTGCTGTTGCACTTGTTGAACGGCATGGTCGTCTCTATTAATGTTCTGTACTGATCCCTCTAAAACAAGGTCGTCTATGACATGATAATGATTTACTCGCAAATTCTCTTTCATTTCTATGAACGGGGTCCTAATTGCATGATCTCATATGGAGGAGTCTGGAGGAGCCATCAACTTCAAGCCAAGATGGAACGAGCTGAACTGGGGTGTAAATGACTTTGCATAATGTTGCCACGGAATGTGACTCTGTACAAATGGTAACACTAGATTAATATATACTGAAGCTTTCGTTGTGGTTAAGTCTTTGAGCTTCGTAAACTTTTATCCACAAGGATTGCTCGTCTTCAGTGAACAAGTCTTAAGGACGCTTTCTTTCTTTACTTTGAGATGTCTAGTTCTATATAAATACATATGACTGCTACCATAACAGTTACTCACTCGTCTATCAGCCATCAGGCACTGCTCTATTGACAATATTTTCTTTATCCATCATGGGCAAATAATCAACACCTCCCTTTCAACATAGGAATTTCATCAATGTAGAAATGTGAGATTCTAATACATTTCAAAGACGTCTTCTGCACACGTCATATGAAGGGTCCTGGGGGAAATAATGGTAACCTACATTGAACATGAACTGAGATGTTACGTTCGGAGAATTCATTCTACCATACTGGCATATGGGGCTTCTCATATGCTGCCATTTGTTGTTTTCAACTGAAGCTTTTTTCAGAGTTAGTATATATATGAGTGTTATCATTCTGTTTCTGTACTCAATTCATTTTTTTTAAATGAGGGTTACCATTGTTTTCCCCGAACCCCTCATATATCAATATTATTCCACTTTCAATCACTTTGTGAACGCTTTATATACAAATTTATCAAAACAATAATGGATATCAAGCTTAGTTTGGTATCCGCTATCAAGTTTAAATAGTTTCGATAAAAAGTGGAAAGTTGGCATGAGCCGGGATGGCATTCATATCCTCTCGTTATAGAAAATGATTTAAGCAACTGCCCTACGAAGAACATACTCTCTGCTTACAGCTGGTGAACGCAGAAATAAGGAGAATACGTGTTCAAAAAGTGTAAAATGCATTCAAATGTGTAACTTTCATTAACAATACATAACAGTAAGCAGGAAATAAAGGAACAAATATGATAAAAAGAGAAAAAGCCAGTGAAGAAAAAAATCAAATGTGGTTTTGTTTTTCATATTCAGTACTCTGATATTCTCATTTTCAATGATCAAAAGCAGATACAGCGTGAGAGGAAGCGCTGGAGGGAACGTATAAATTCCCTTTTTTGAAAATCATAAATAAAACTTCCGTAGTTCCTTATCTATATTATAACATCACGAAATGATGAATAGGAATACAAGCATATAAAAGTTTCAAAAGATAAACTTTTTTCCTAATGACATATAGAGTTTTATTATCATTAATGTTAAAGGGCGGCAAATTGTCGCTGCATTTCGTGACACTAGTTCCCTTTATATGAAACTAATGTGGAGAGATTGCCAACATAAAAGCATACGAAAACGGAGTATGTTGGTCTTCTTAAATATATATACCTTTTCATGTGTGAAGAATATTTTTTTTTAGAAAATTCACGCTATTTTGATTCGTATGAATAAATTCACTGGCTTATCTCTTTTTCTCTTTCTCTGTATTCTCTTGTTTCCGCCGGAACTTCCAGATAAAGTGGTTTCTCTTCATCATGGCGGTGGAGGAACGCGTGTCACGGACAGGCAATTCCCGTGGCTACTAACCTTTTATTTTCTGTAGTGCGGAAAATTTTGACAACGTTTTTACAAGTCCCTTGTTCCCCAGATGAGTTTACTACTTTTTATTCCCCCTCTCTCTTCCGACATTTTACAGAAGATTGTCCGACCGGGTTGCTTTTTTTACTTTCTTTGCTCGCTTTTTTCTCTAAAAGGCTTCCCTTCTCTCGAGCAGTAAGAGCTGTTTATGAAATCAGCGGCGTTGAAAAGAGAGGAGGGGAAAGGAAGGTGAAAGTTAGGGGAAAGGCGGAGAAAGATCTTGAGCAAAAGGCTGCTGCTCTGGATCACTAGCGACGTGACCAAAAATCAGGAAGATAAAAACAACTAAACCACATATTTTTTGTTGCTTTTCTTTGTTCTCTGGAAACGTTAAGTAACTATGATGTAACTGATTTCATGATACTGAAAGCTAAAGAAGAAACAAAAACGTGAAAGCCCACAGTTTTGTTACAATTTCACAACACACTTTGTCCAACTAACCATTAAAGCAAAACGAGCACAGTGATATATCATTGTACTTCAAATATTTTTTCTACCGGATACTATTAAACCGAGTAAAGTTGAAGTTTTCTATTGCAAGTATTTAATTATGATTCAAATTTTAAATCCTAGGTATTCGTTTGTGCAAACACGAGTCAGGTCTGATTTGAGAAATGTTTATTTGTCAATGTGAAACATGTCGTACTTGTATGCCTTGGTCATTTTAGTTTGAAATGCAACCTGGAAAAATTAAATCACTATCACTTCTCACCCACTGTGATTAGGCTCCTCTATTCGTACTTAACAAATCGCAAGCAATCAGTTGGCTACAGAGAATACAAATCATGTGAATATTCTACACTCTCAGGAGTTCCTCAAGGTTCGAACCTAGGACCTTTATTATTCCTCTTGTTAATGACCTTCCTGATAATGAAAAACTGTTATTTGCAGATGACTTCAAAATATATACAAAAGTCCATTCTATCGGAGACTGCATAAGACTTCAGCCAAGCTTAGATAATATTTCAACTTGGTGTGCTATTAATCAACTTGGAGTCAACATAAGTAAATGTAAAGTATTACCATTTAATAGAAATAAAAACCACTCATCAATCTGATTATTCCATTAATAAAATAGTACTAAACAGATCTACTGTAGTTAAGGATCTTGGTATCAGTTTTTACTTGAAATTGACTTGTAACATACACGTTACAAATATAACAAATGAAGCCTTGAAGTTACTCGGATTCGTAATTATGACGGGAAGAGAGTTCAACAATATATCAACATTGGGAAAAAATTACTGTGCTTATGTTCGCTCCAAGGTAGAATATGCTTCTTCTATTTGGAATCCATATCAATTGAAACGTTGCCAACAATTAGAGAAAATCCAATCAAAATTTCTTAAATGCCTGTCTTTTAAAGAAAGTCGAATCTGTTCTGCTTATGATAGTTACAATGTAGTCATTAAGAACTTTAATATTTAGAGCTTGGAACAAAGGCGCAATATTGCTGATCTGTTATTATTATTATTATTATTATTATTATTATTATTATTATTATTATTATTATTATTATTATTATTATTATTATTCAAAAAATTGTTCAAAAGAAGTTAGATTGTATAGGTTTAGTTTCAACAGTACAGTTTCGTATCTCGTCATCTAAAACTCGCGTTAATAATACTGGTCTCTTCCACTGTAAAAAGGCAAGAACCAATATCTTGATGAGGTCACCAATCTGGAGAATTTGTACAATATGTAACAAATTATGTACAGTTCACAATGATCTGGAAGTATGCTATATGTCGCCTAAAGAATTTAGAGATGCCATTGTCAATAAACTCTGTACAACTACTTTGTAAAGCTCAGCACTATAATTAGACCATTGCCAGTTGTGTTGTCACTAAATAAATAAATAATAATGTAACTAGTTCGTGACGTATGTGATGTGGAGGAACGTACATCACAGTACTTTGTTGCTCATGCAAAACCATTTTGTTTTTATATTTATGATAAACAAGATTTAGATACCGAGCTTCCGTGGCTCAATGGTCCAGCGTTGGCTTAGCCTTACGGAGGTCATGGATTCAATCCTAGCGGCAGAGCATCCTGACTGAGATTTTCCAGTGTTTTTTCTCACTTACGCCAGGCAAATGCAGGGATGACACCATCAACTTAGGCCCTGGTCGACACCTTCCCGCATCTTTTCCCATCCTCTATCCCTTCCTGAGTCTTAGATGTCTGAAGTCCATAAATAATTTCGATCAATTTCAAAAAGATTTAGAAGAAGTAAAATTGTTAAACCTTGGAAAGTCTCAAACGCAATACCAATACTGTTTGCTCTATTTAACTGAAAATATTGTCAGTTTGATATTTTTCTTACACTCAGACACCATATTCTGTAGTTGTAATATATCAACAAACCTGTATTAGATTATTAGCAATGAAATGTTAATGAAATTAATTGTTTTCTTACGTTGACGATTTCGGAAAGCCAGTGCTCCGAGTTTGTTTTAACTGTCAATTCTAATCTATCTTCGTGAGATTGATGTAGCTGAATATCACACGTAAAGGAATCACAACAAACAAAAAATCTGTATACTTGAAGCATAAATTCTTTATACTGAATTTACATATACAGTAACAGTGTTTAGCAGCCTGCTTTTGTGATGTAGCGACTTGAATATTTCGTAACGACAGCATTCCTGACTAGATATCCGACAGTTTCCCTCAGTACCAGCAATAAATGTCGAAATGATACATAAAATATAATTCATGATCTTTACAAGCCTTGGTGCATGCTTTATGGAATATGCTACTGTAAGAAGTTATCCATTAGATTTGTAACGTGTTTAGACCATAGAAAACTCTACAGCCCTAACTTACTAAAGTGAATACGAGTATTTTTACAACGAAAGGAAAAATACTATCTTCTTATTGTTAATTTTCTTACTTAACGTATACTTACGAGCACAATTTCTCTGTGGCTCAGTGGTAGAGCGGTGGCTTAAAATTCGGGAGGTGGTGGGTTCAATCCCACCGGCCGACCATCCTATCTGAGGTTTCCTCCAGGGTTTTCCTCATTCACACCGGACAAATGTAGGGATAGCAAATTCAACTTAGGCCTTGGTCAATACCTTCCCGCATCATTTCTTCTCCCCTATCTCGGTCTGAGCCTTAGATACCAAAAGGCCATAAATAATATTCAAATTCAACAATTCGTCTGTATAGGAAAGCCTTTCTAGCATTTCAGAGTGAAAGAGTAAGAGAAATCAGGTTTTGTTGAACACAAAAGATAACGCCAAGCTTTTAAAAATAAAATGTATAAAATAATATCACTCTTTACACTGTTGCAAACTTTCAAACACTTTTCGAAAGATATCCGATAACGTTACAACAATAATCAGAAAGCTTCATTTCCAAGAATTATGAAACATGGAATACTTAACATACCTCCTGACTATTATTCAGATTTACATTATTATTATTATTTAAAATATTAATTGGCCAAAAAGTAATTACATTCTTAAGTATAGGGCAGTATTGGATTATACAGGCAGCTTTTATAAGTTTACTTGCCAGTAGTGTGAATAATAAGGAACTAACCAGAGTGCTTATTTGCTCCAATGAAACTTTCATCTCTCTACTACACAGGAATATCGGGATATATCGATATTTCATTGCTGTTTTTGTTTTTCCTTGAAATTGCATTTTCTAATTAAAAAAAAGTCCGTTTTTCCTGTTTTGTTCAACTGGTTTGATAAAATGGTGTAATCATTTAAATCAATAGTACATTTCATTACACATCAAAAACCAGTAATACATACTTAATCTCCGTGTGTTCATGCAGAAGCTATGAGAATAATGATAATAATACAGGAAGATAAGGTTTCAATAAACAAATCACTGTGAAAGATAGATGTAAAGTATAATTTATGTTTTGAAGAGTACAAAATTTGCAAAATATTTTTGAACACTTCCTAAACAATGCCTCATTTTATCGTTGTGCACAAACATGTTCAATTGTTTCAGAAAGTGCCTACTTGGAATCTCGATACCAATAGCGAGCCCTATTTTGTCCAATAGTTTGCCTCCCCATTTTGGGCTACTCCCTAAGTTTTAAGATTTCAAAATAACTAAGCTCAGTAAACTGCACAAGGTAAAATGACTGTTAATACCTTAGTATTACATCTTAATAAGTGTAAAATTAGGTGAGGTATTTATATTTTCAGTCCATTTTTAACAAAGTCACCAATGAGCAACAAACTTGATATAATAATGTATCGAAGCGTAGAAAAATTCTAAATATTTTTCAACAAAAATCACTCGTAAACTCTATCTATGACATCACCACCTCAAACCACATTTTTTATGCGTCAAGTAAGTAGTTCATCTCTATTCCCCTTGATAGCACCGTCAGTCCAACATGGGTAGTACATATCCCAGTTCTGTCCGATCTTTCCATTTCGTCAAACTTTACACTACTCAGTCAGATTTACTCTTCATTGTGTTGTTATCGAAGGCAAAGTATAGAAAATCTTTTGTTTAAATTCATAAGGACAAATGACTTACTCGTTTTCTTTAATGGTATAACCTATTTCCTAATTAGGACTTACCGTATAACAAGGTTGTTTGGTAACTTTTTTGCTTGGGAAAGCAGGTTATTTTGTTTAAGTGAATTACATGATAACATTAAAATAAAAAGCTTGCCATTATATACTGTATTGTGACATTATAATGAATCACCAAAATATACAAAACTTATGTTTCATAACTTGACGTTTCGCATATAACTTCTAGGCATTTTCAAGGGTACCGGTACATCTAACTTTTACTTGCGAGGAGATTAACACAAGTTACTTCTGCTTAACTTTCGTTCTGGACTGAAACACTGGCGAGTTGTAGCGTCAGCTTCCACACCGCAGAATTCCTCGCCAAGGACGTATTTAGAGAATAGGGAACTCAGATATTCATGTTTTGTTTTGTAAAGTTGGTAAAATTATATGTATTTTACAAAAAATATCTTAATTTTGGGAATCCAGACCCCCTTAATATGTTTCTGGCGGGAGTGGTGCGGTGTGGAATTGTAGCGTTTCATTGCAGGTCGAAAGTGAATGAGAAGTGACTTCTCTTGATTGAATAATAAACATATAACTTTTTTTACACTTCGACCAATGTTCTAGCCCCTATCTCGGTACGTTGCAATTAATATGGGCAGCTATTTTTATAGTACCTTTCTATAGCACATAGTTTCTCCTAGCAAAATTTCAGGGTATGTTTCGATATGGTCTTATTGATGGTCTCTTTGTTAGTTTATTCCAGATAACTTTTACTTATTTTATTCCAATAATACAGGAATAAACAAAGTAAACTTAAATAAACCCTTAAAAATGGCTAAAGGTTATAGGTGAAATGTTGACTAATAAAACATACCCTACCCGCTATACATTTTAATGATTCAATGAAAACGTGTTTCAATTGAAAACAATATAGTTATATAAATATAACTTGACTTTTTAATTGAGCAATGTATATTTCAGTTCGAGAAATATTTCGTTGAATTCTTCACTATTTAAGTGTTTCCAGTAAATGAATAGTTGCTTTTGTCACTCTTTAATCAATGGTTCATTTTTTCTTTTTTTTTTTCTTTTTTTTTTTTGCGGTCATTCTCTCAGTGCGTCGTTACACACGCTCCTGATTATATGGTTTCGACTCGTGATCCAAGTGGATCTAAGAGTCAGTTCAAATCTGTGGGAACCGTTCGAATGTAGTGGATTGGGAATATAATTTAAAGGATAACGTAAATTTTATGCTTTTGTAGGTTATGACGAACCATTAGTGGTTCACCTTGATAAGGTACCTAGAAAAACGTGATCACCAATACCTTTCCCTTCTTGTATACCAGAAATGTGTTTTCTGAAGGACTTCAACCTAAAGATGTGACAGACATTAGCAACCTGTCTTGCCCATATGTTAGATGTATGAAGGGGGCATAATTATTATGGCGCAAAACCGCGCCCATCACTCTAGCCTCTCAATGGGCCGAATCGACCTCCGGCCTTGGGTATTCTCTTGCAGAGGGGGTATAAAATGTAGTTAAGCCTCTGCATGTATGTATGTTGATGTATAAAGGGTGCGTCTGATAGGGTATCTTGTAAACAATTATATAGTGAATATAAAATAATGACCGTACCATCGATATTTGTATATCAGAGTTTAATGTATGTTGATGAAAACTATGCTCATATTACAAGACGTACTATAATACAAGACTATAATACAAGACAAAAAGATAATATAGATACGCCGTATGTAAGACTAAGTAAGACACAACATAGTTATAGGTACTCTGGAATGAAATATTTTAATTTGTTACCGTCATTTATTCGAGATGTGCATCAGAAAAGGTTTGACAGATACATAAAAAATTTGCTTTAAAATATTTGCCTATATAGCGTAGTTGAATTTGAAACTTATATAAGAGACCATTATTAAATTACGTTCATATTGTATAATCTTAACTCTTATTCTATAATTATATACTTTATTGTATTCTTTTTATGACGAAGTCAATGTAAATAGTTGTCTAGCGACTAATAAAGTTATTATGATTGTTATTACAAAGATAAGCTTAAATTGTTAAAAGCTGCATGAGAGCATAAAGTTTATAAGTTACTAATCAATGCTACAAATTACAATATGCTAACAACACTAGTTTAAATTGATCGATCATTTGTAAGTTGCAACAAATATTTGAATGATTTCTCCTGGAAATGACGAAAACAAATCAAAGTCAGACGTACCTTTTATCAATAAATAATAGCATGTAAGAATAAATTGGTATTCTTACCTTCTAATATGGATATATGCAGTATCAACTTTAATGAATCTGTTATTTCAGAAGCGACGCATGTGTCGTTTCTGAAATAACAGATTTAATTCCAGGCTGTTATGGTCTGTACTCTTTCCATCGACGACCACAACTTCGGAGAACTGTGGAAAAATAAAAGAAATTATATTGAGGCTAGAGACTGTTAGGACTCTTTAAGATAACAGAAACAAGAGTCTGCAGTAATTACAAAACATTTATGTTACGTGTTATAGAGCTGTTTTATTGATTTTTCTGTTACTTTCAATCAAATAAACGTTACCCATTATATTACCTTCAACATTAAACATCCAAGAGAAATTTAACTAGTTTAGTAATGGTTTTATTATACACAAAACCAAAGCGCCCCCCTATAAATTCAATGTTCTTTTAACATTATTCAAACGAAAGACTCAGAGCCATAGTTTTCCCCACCGCTTCAGCAATTGACAAACCCAACGGTGTATGGTTCATCTCTGTCTGAGTTATAGTTACTAACTAGCAAGCATACTGATGGGGCAGAAAATAATTATATATTCTTTTCTTGCGTCATAAGAATTTCGAAATATGTGCACATGGAAATTTTGGCCACTACACTGGGAGATAACGGTGCTATGAAAGTAATTTTCTTCTCCTTGTGGAAAGTGTGAAAATACCCTTATGTTTTTATATTGATTGAAGAAATGGAAGGTAAATACACAGTAATCGGTACTGGATAGAAGGCGTTACCTATTGGAGTGTATGTTCTTCATGGCCGCCATATTGAATATCGATTGATTATTTAAATAAGAAGGGGGGTGATAGGGGGGTGCATTTTTTCTCAGATATTGGGGTTAAAGTTGTCATCAAAAGTTGTACATTGGTACCAAATAAAGTCATGTCAAATATGGCCGTCCTAAATCAATATTTAACCGGGTCCCTGGACCCCCAAAGGGCCCAAATGATTTTTTTGAAAAAGAAGTAATAAAAATACGATACCAGTTTCAACATTTTTGGATTCAAGTAGTTTTGTAAAGTTGTGCATTGGTACGAAATGAAGCCATGTCAAATATAGCCGTCAAACATTTTTTACCGTTTTCAAAGTAAAATACTCACGGGCTACGGGGCCCGGCTAGGAATTTTTTGATCCGGCTGTGTTTCCGCAAGCAAACATAACGTAACACTCTACAACTTTTTCATGCTACTCAAACTCAAATTAAAAAAAAATCGGCCGTTTTACCCCCCCTTTTTTTCTTTAGAAAGTTGATTTTGAGTACCGTGCAAATTTATAGAATGTTATGTTATGTTTGGTAGCCCCAAACACAGCTGGATCAAAAAATATTTGCCCGGGGTCCCGAGAAAATAATAGTTTTGAAAATGTCCGACAATTTTAGAAATTTGAGTTTGAGTAGCGTGCAAAAGTTGTAGAACGTTATGTTATGTTTGTCCGCCGAAAAACAGCCGGATCAAAAAATATCTAACCGTGCCCCGGAGCCCGTGAAAAGTTTAGTTTGAAAGCGGTCAAAAACGCTTGACGGCCAAGAAGGGCCACATTTGACATGGCTAAATTTCGTACCAATGCACAACTTTTCACAGCTACTCGAACTCCCAAATGTGGAAACTGGTATAATATTTTTATTCCTTGTTTTCCAAAAATGATTAGGCTTTTAGGGGTCCAGGGACCGGGTAAATATGTTTTAGGACGGCCATATGTGGCATGACTTTATTTGGTACCAATGCACAACTTTTGATGACGACTCGAACCACAATATCTGAAAAACATCGGCCCTATTGTGTAATATGTCATTCTGAGCTAGAATTTTACGAGAAATACGTTTCGGAAGTCAGTGAAATAACGGAAGAAGTGAAACCTAAATGAATGCAAATTGTTCCTGGTTATATAGCCCTACCGATATGGATTTGTATTCATTTAGGCTAGATTTCATGCGTTCTTAGAACAAAAATGAGTGTTTTTAGGTTATTGTATATTTACTTGCAGGGAAGTGGAATATACCCTTTTCTCTCACAATAATATATTTACGGCAAAACTGACTTCGCAAACGTATTTCTCGTAAAAGTTTAACTCAGAATGACATATTACACGACTCCCTTCCTATTTAAAAATATCAATCGAGATTCAATATGGCGGACTTGAAGATGGCGGTCATGAAAAACATACACTCCAACAAGTAGTGCCTTCTACTCAGTACACATTACTGTGTATTTACTTTCCATTTTTTCATCAATTTAAGAACATAAGGTAATTCTTTTCAGTCCCATCGGTATGTTTGTTTGTAAGAACTATTGGGCAAATTGATATTACTAAGCGATTGAAAAGGACCTGCCAGTTTAAGAGCCAAAGTTATAAATTTTACCAGTACTCCAGGTCATGACAAATCCAACGGTGTATGGCCTATCTCCAGAACTCGAAATTATCTTTGGTAGCGCTGGCCTACAGGGTTAGTGAAATGTTTCCTTCACCGGTCCTACAAGTCTTATTGGCCCTTATCCCCATCAGTAAATAATTATAATCAGCGTATTTTTTAGTCCATTTTATTATATTCATTCAGGCTACAGGCCTATATAGGATACCAAATAGGAGAGAATAGATATTATAGCTCTATAAAAAATCTATGTCAAAGCAAACAAGATAATGCTTAACAAATAGGAATGCTTGATGTCTAAATTATCACACTTACTTTGTTTTTATTACACTAAATATCTTCTTCGGAAGAATCTGCTGTTAGTGTTGGGTCGTAGAGGAAAATATTGTGCCGTCTGGTTCTTTCTCCTTTGTCTACAGAGAAGAATACTGCCGGAGCAACGTCATAATTATACAATATGCATTCAGTGATAAGATTCAGGGATTCACGCGTCTTTGCGTTGCATATGGGTTGTATCTCCTGTTCCTAAGATTCTGCTATTCACGATTTTTTTTAATTTCGTTTTTTTTTTTTAACAGAATGAAAGCACTTCGATAAAACGTTAAATACAGTCTACAGGCTTGTTTATTAATATATTTAAACTTTAGAAAGCAGTGGCCCACAGGACCACTGAAATTTTTGAGTTACTGGCTCTTGGACATTTTTACTGGTCGACGGCCAGTGGATCACCGCTAATCTCGAACCCTGTCTTTCTCTGTCACACTTGTTGCTAATGAGATCTAGCAGGGGCGTGTGGAAAATACTAAGCGATTGAAAAGGACCTGCCAGTCGCAGATCCAAAATCATAATTGTGTTCACCGTTTGAGATTATGACAAATACACAGATGTATGACTAATCTCTTTCCGACTTGTAGCTACTGAGATCTAGAAGGGGTACAAATAGAGAACACTAAGCGAATGAAAAGAACCTGCCAGTTGTAGAGTTGAATTCATAGTTTTCACCACCGTTTCAGACCATGACGAATACAACAGTGTATTGATCGTCTCTATGTGACTGGTAGTTGCTGAGATGTAAGGGAGGGGATAAACAGACCGTGTGAAAATATATAGGGGCAATAGAGAAAACTAAGCAAATTAAAAGGAGCCGTCAACTTTAGAGTCAAGGTCATACTTTTCCCTATCGTTTGAGATCATGGCGTATCTCGGACTTTTGGTTGCTGAGATCTAATGGGGGCATAGACAGACAGACAGAGCAAACCCTATATCTTACTTTATCCATTCATCATACGGATGCGCAAATAACAGAAAATTAATGCTGTTCTTACGAACTACATTGTCGAGACCAAAATCGTTCTTTATTATCTGCTTTACGAATTGCTAGATATTGGCAGTAAAAAACTAATAAGAAACAAAACAAATGTATTTACAGTTAATAATGTTGTAAATGAAGAGGAGAAACGTAAATGCAGATACTTGTACTATGCAGTCTCAATCTCAAACAAGTAAATATTATTGAATAAGCATTTAAAATTAAATTAGAACTAAAAGTAAATATTTTGTAAAAGAATATTACGTATTTCAAGATCCCTTCCTGAGAAGCCAGTACCTGCTCAATACAGTTAAGTGGTTTAAGTTGCTGATGACAGAAAAATCTAATCCATATTCAGTACAGATCCTAGAAGGTTTCTTTATGAGCTAGACAGTTTGTGAAACATAGACTTGCAAATAGTTTTTCCGGCAAGGATTCCAAATGCTTTCCCGCGTGGCAGGGAGCTGGCAGCCGTGTGGAAATAAAGGAGAACGTGGTCAGCTTGCACGAAAAAAGTGCCGAGTGTAGCAGTACATGAATGTATGTTGGTGTTTCAGGGATATATCGAAGCACTTACAATGTGCTGCTATCCAGTTTCCATTCAAAGGTGATGAACCAGTCGAAATTTTCATCCATTACGCGGACACCTTGCTTCAAACGTAGCATGGTGTTTAAATGGTGCACTGAGTTTCGAGGCGCACGGGTAATCACTGAGTATCTCCGGCTACCTCAGTAGACACCTGTAATCCCCAAGGAAACCTCCGTTAATGTTGACATTTTGGTAAAGCACAATCACCGTATAACCATACGCGATCTCGTTGAGGCAGTGAGCATCATCGTGGGGTCCATTCATAGAATCCTGCACAATGAACTGAGGTAATGTACAGTGTGTTTCCAATTGATTTGCATGGTACGTCACAGAACTATGGAAAGCCGTACATATGGGGATCTGCTTACCACATCTCACCAGCTACTACGGGCAACGACAGGATCTCTTGACTCAAATAATTGCGGAACTGAAACCTGATGCAACTATTCCCCACAGAACCTGTGCACAGCCATTAAAAACAAACGCTAAGAAACCCTGTCACGCACCATTATTTTGCTGCATCACAACGCACACCCTTATGTGATCCAGACAACAGTGTCCACTCTTCGTTTCTACTGGGAGATCTTTGACCACCCAGCTTACAGTCTGGATCTCTCCCCATGCATTACTTCGGATTTTCACTGTGGAAAAGGCATTTCGCCTGCCATCGTGTTCGTGTTACTGTGAAAGAGTGGTTCCGACAACAACAGCCTGCTGCTTTGTGGAGGGTATCCAAATTACTGTGGATAGTTACAACAGCTGCCTAAATAGTGAATGTAAGTACTTTTAGGTATCCTAGGATAGCTTTAAACCTCATGTTTTGCACGAGCTCACATCAAGTGTAATGCTACCTGTATATCTCAGTTGATATAATTTAAATTTTAAATAATCTTAATGAATATGGGAAAATAAATTTATAATATATATATAATGTACGATATGTCTTCGTGTATCTAAATATCTATTACATGTAAACGATGAAATGGAAATCTTTCTTGACGTAAAACGCCAATACGCAATATAATTTTACTTAGCATGATATTCTTCTATCCAATATGGCAATATACTATATGTATTAGGGTGGTTCTTATTTTTAAAATTTCGAAAAGTCAACGGGGCACGTTTCCAATCTGTTACATTGATCATAAAAATAATTTTGGTAAAATTTGGTTAATTTTGATTAACATTGAGAGGTCGCTACCAGGGTCTGCAAAATTTCAGTATGTCACAATGTTAAACATAGGAGTAGTCATGCTGAAATTGCTTAAATGTTGTAAACACTAAATTAGAAGTAAATTTGGGAAGTGTGCCTTTAAATACAAATATTACTCAAATTTACAGACTTATTTTTCTGAAAATTACATCCAATATTGAAAACATAATTACACTTATACC
>JAGDQP010019530.1:0-34725 GCA_022664845.1 Lepisma saccharinum
CCCGCTTTACTGAAGAAGACTGCAGTCCGGTTCTTAGAACTCACCAGCTCGTTGACATTTCGTTTGATTGATATTTGCAGTTCGGAGCCAAATCGATACTCGAACGCAGTTCTAAAATATGAATCTGCATGTGAAATCCAATATTCAAAACTGAATCCGTCCGTTCGAATTCTGGCATCCCTTCATGTATCAATTTCAGATCTGAAATATTAGGATTTATCTTTGTTTGCGTAGAAAGGAAGACAATGATACCACCGTGATCTTAATTTTAAGGAACTATTCCAGCATCCGATTGGAGGCCTACAGGAACTCAAAAGATACAATATCTCAGACTCTGACCTAGGAGGTCATTTTCGCTTTCTTCTTTCTTGGACTTGTATGACGTAATTACTGGCGAACTAACTTTATTTATGGCCTTCAGGAATCTAAGGCTCAGGGCGAGATAGGGGAGGGGAAAGGATGCGGGAAGGTGTCGGATAGGGTCTAAGTTGAAGGTACCGTCCCGGCATTTACCTGGAATTACAGAAGAAAAACCTGGAAAAAACCTCGGTCAGGATGGTCGGGCGCTGCGATTGAAACCACGACCTCCCGAATGGTAAACCAACGCTCTACCGGCATCATTACTGACGAGTACTCATTTTGATGAATGCAGTGAAAACAAAATTTAATTGAAAAATACTTTACCTAAGCGGGCGAAGTTCAGCCTATGGCTATTCTCCCACCTAACCCTTGTCCGAATAATACATTGCGAAAAATAAATAATACATAGGCAAAAATAAAAAGATATTAAAAAATCAATTTGATACAGGAAATAAAAACATATGACAAATATATATAAATTAAGCAATGAAAGTAGAACTCGAGAAAAATGTCACTTTTCCTGGATAGAAATCGAATCTATCCAGTGCCTACTGAGCTAACTATCTGTGGTAATAATAATTTTCATACAGGTACTACAAAATACAACACAATGAAGAAAAAAGAGGGAGCAGAAATAAACATCCTGAGCTTATCTCTCCATCTAACTTTTCACCACTTTGCATTTTTTTTCTTGCTTCTGAAAGAAAAAAAAGCATTGACTTTCCACCCGACACCTTTTCTGCTTTGCCATTCTCTCAATAAACTGATTTTCTTTCGACACCCACACAAGCTGTTTACGCTAACCCTTGAAACCATAAACACTACGTGACACCAGAAACCTTACTCCTCTGACCCCTCTGTCTGTGCCGTGCTTGCACTTCGCTCAAACTTCCCGCTGCTCACATTCCATGGACAGGATTGTAATGTATTGTTCCGCGCTGACGTCACGAAGGAGGAGGAGCTTAAAAGACTGAACGGTGTTCACTCAGGACAATCGTAGCAGACCATTTTTTATTGCAAATAGCTTCAATAATCCTCATGTAATTCATACAAAACTAAATATAACCTATATCTTTTTGTTTGTGTTTCATCTAAAAGGATCAATCTACTATCGCTACTTTACAAAACTTATATAGAATGAAAAGTTAAATTACTAGACATCATTTATTGGAGAAAAAAATATTTTTATGTTAATTATAATGTTTAATTAATTATAGCAACAAAGACTTCATCCCTTTCAAAAAAACAGAAAAGGGAAAACCTAGCATTAGATTGGTTTTGTGAACAGCAAAAGAAATCATAAAAATATTCGTTATATTAAAAAAGTTATAGTAGTTCTAGTTTAGCATTATAACCATACGAGAAGCTGCTTCCTGAGACCGACTCTTAAGGAAATTAAATGTTCTTTGAAATATAGTTTAAAGTTCAATCTGTTTTCAACATCCAAGTGAAGAACATGAGGAACGTAGTTAATCTTTCTATTCACTTTCAAGCATAATTTTTATGCAATTAACTTGGAAATACAATGTACGGCACAGTTCAATATAATAGTTAGAAGCACGTCATATTAACGTCCTATCAACGAAATCTAATTTTCGTTGGTGTATAGGTTGAAATTCAACCTGTTTTCAGCATGCACAAGGGAACACAAAATAGTAGTTAATGGCATTCAATAAGCTTTTAATTAAATTGACTTCCACTAAATTATAAAGTATCCCACCAAAGAAAATATGTACCATGGTTGAAAGTAACAGTTGAATCCACGTTGAATTAACATATATGATATATGTTAATATATCATATGATTTAAAATTGAACGTACTTTTTTTTCAACCGATAACGTTTAATCAACGAACTAAACCAAAATTGGACGTTTAAAACAGGTTTGTGTGTTACTGGGAGGAGTCTATGGAATTATAGAAAATTTAAGAAATGAGAGTCCGTGTGCAATTTATTTAAATTTCAATTCATGGTACTACATTGTATACTCTATTTATTGTACTAAGGAAATATAAACTCAAGTGAAAATTTTCTGTCAACATCCCCACATAAATAGCTAAATAATTATGCATTAAGTCTCCTAGCAAATTGAGTACAAATGTGTAATTTGTACTCTTTGAGCACCTTGGGAGGTAAAAGCGGTAGCGCGTGGAACTGAGATCAAGAATACCTTCACATCCCTCATGTGCGTTCCACGGTGCGTGCGTCTCGCACAAGCGATAGCTTTACCTATACTATTTTCCCGCGGACATTTTCAGGATTCAGGACCAGACCGTAGACCGGCGGTATAAAACCACTGCTAGAAAGAATTTATTTTAGTCAAGATATTTTACCATCCACTCTATGACGTCATATAAGTTTTATAGCAAAAATCACTTCAGATCCTTAACTTTCATCCTGCTCAATTTTCGAAATTGTGATATTGTTCTGTGACTTCCCAAAAATAACGCAAAAACTGGAGGCGAGTGCAGCGCAGGCTCTTAACTTGTCCATCCAACTTAATATGGAGTGTCGCAGAGTGCGGCCGATTCCAACAATCTGGCCAAAAGCCAAAAACTCAAGTAAATTATCTCAAAATCTGTACTCGTTTTTTTAGGGGTCGCAAATTACGAATCTGATGTCAGAGTTAAAAACTGTAGCCCCCTTTGTCCCGTATTGACAACCACTATTAAGGAAACAGTCTGTATATCATGTTACAATCAAGATGAATATCATTTTCATGTTTCTCTTTGGGTGGCTGATTACGAATCTGAAGTTAAAGTTTCAAAATATAACCCCCATTAACAACATTTTGACATTTTAGGGTACACTTGAATTATATTTTTTAAAACGAAATATTACGTTGTTTTTTTTATAAATGATTCCTGATTGGATGTAAATTGAGTAATAATTAATAAATATATGTGCAAATGCTTTGTTAATAATATGGAATGAGTTGTATAATAACGGAATTATGATAAAATTATTTTTTTGAAAAATTAGTTTTTATTAATTACAACGAAAACTCAATTTATTGTATTAAAAATGTAATTGCAAAAAATCGGTTTCATCTTCAGGCGATAAATTTATAGATGCATCAGTATCTTCTGCTCTCGAACATCCTGAACCTGAAACATCATTTGGTACATCTTCTTGACTAACTCACAGTTAGTTGGAGCCAACAGCAAACTAACAATTTCAGTTGACAAGCCTCTCTCTGCTTTCCCCCTCTCGCTGCTCTCTTCATCTCTCTCTCTTTCTGTATATATATATCAGGCACGCGCACACACATACGCAAACATACACGCTTATCCCATGTCTTCCAATTTCTCTTCTTTTGAGGTTAGATTTGTGAAAAACAACATTGCACGATACATAAAACTTTCGCTTTTCATTTAGTCGTTTATCCTGATAACATAACTTTCACTCACTTTGTTTCTCTGGGGGCGCTTCTCCCCGGCTCTTGTGGGGGCTGCGCCCTCATAGCGGAGGTTCGCTTTATAACCTACTCTTGGTCATACACCTTGATACCAAATTTCGTTTCTCTAGTTTCAGTGGCTTGACAAATGAGTTCTTGGGTGGCCATTTTGGATTAAAGATTACTTTTTCAAAATGTCGTAATATTTTCCTAAACTACGACGACTAAGGTGGGCAGGCCATGTAGGTCAGATGGGGGAAAAACGAAGATTATATTGTATCCTGGTTGGAAGACCGGATGGAAAGAGGCCATTGGGAAGACCGAGACGTCGTTGGGAGGACACTATTAGAAGAGCTTTTCGAGAAGTAGGTGTTTGTGATGAAAAGTGGCTTGATATTGCCCAGGATAGAATTCAATGGCGAACATTTGTTACTGCGCCGATGAACTTGCGAGTTCCATAAGCCATAGAGTTAGTTAACTCCTGATGATATACATTATGCCAAATTTCGAATATATAGCTCAAACTGTGTGGAAATTTGTTTCCTTGGGTCCGACATTTTGGACCCAAGATAGCGTCTTTGAATAAATTTTGTAATATTTTCTTAACCTACTAGTGTTGATATACGGTCATACCAAATTTTCCCTTCAGTAACCCAACGGTTTAGTATGTGTATTCTTTATAACAATGGGTTTTGGGGCGGCCATTTTGGATCCAAGATGGCGAACTTTTTCAAAATTTCGGATTTTTCTTTTTACTACGTTTAATGATGTACTCTCATTCCAAACTTGGTGTTTCTGGCTCCAGTATTTTAGCCTGGGAATTATGAGGAGTGAGTCAATCAGTCAGTAAATTAGTGAGTGACGATGTGGTTGCCAAAAAAAATGAATACAAACAGAAAGGCAGCTATGTTTTTATATATTGAAGAAAATACATTTGACTATAACTTAAAATAGGTTTGTCAGAAGAACAACACAGCACAACATAACTTTTTCATAATAATTTATCGTATTGCAAACATTTCAATTAATAAAAATCAATAACAATTATTGTTTCACTAGTAATTTATATTCGATAAATTATTATTTCATGTTTCTTTTTTATTCTACGTATATTGAGACATTGATTCAATTTTATTTGATTATGATCTGCTTCAATCTAAAGTTTTTATACAACATTCAACACGTGCGTCCTTTACTGCATCAGTAACACAGTCGATGCCAATCGAAAAAGCGCAGCTTTGCGACTACTATTCTGGGATAGGTAAAAAGAAATATATATTTCATAAGTAATTTCTGATCTTACGAATATACTTCAATCTGCCAAACACCAAACAATCCCTATAAAATTACTTTTTTAACTTATGGCCGGCTTTTTTTTGGACTCAACTGCACTGTGTGTTGCCTTCTTCTAATATTCATGTAATTATCAATAAAATAAGTGAATTAGGCAAATGTTATTTATGGGATAGAAGCACGTTGTTAATTCGTGTACCAATTATTGAAAAGCGTTGTATTCCATTGTATTTTACTCCAATAAATCGACATTGAAATTACTATTAATACCTGTCCGAAATAAAATATTCGTCTGACCAAATATTTGAGGGGCAACTTGAAACTAGCCTACAAAATTTTGCACACCCCTATCTATCCTATTTCACAGGCCAAATAGCTGAACGTGGCTAGCCCAACCAGCCCAAAATGAGTCCTACCCAGCCCTAGTGAAATCTCGGCTAGCCCAAACATTTGGGAGGCTAGCGTGAAGTTAGCCCCCAAACTTTGGACACCTCTATTTCATTTATTTGACAAGCCCAAAACTGAAAATGGTTAGCCCAACCAGCCCAAAATGAGTACTAACTGGCCCAAGGAAAATTTCGGCTGGTCCAAATATCTGGGAAGCCAACATCACACAAGCGCTTCACACTCAAGCACCTACAGATGTTCAGACCCTCAATAATGTAGACATTATACAAATAATACTGATTTCACACTTCACATGCACATAAAGGAAGGTAACACTATCGCTACCACACACACAAACGCCAACGAAACTTACTTGAAACCGGAAGGAAATATTGCAATTACCCAAATACCACGCTAATCCTGAGTTCCACTTAACATTAAATAAATCAAGAAACTGGATAATTGGTGCAGTGCATGCTGAAACAAAGTTAATATCGACAAATTACACCAATAATGACGTCAGAAGTCCAAAGTAAGCCACCGCAAGTGACTCAGATCATTATATGGTCTCGTTTTCGCAAGGTCAGAAAATATAGGTAAAGAGAAATTATGTAATTCGGTCAGCTCCTTACCTTAATACACCTTAATACAGTTCCTAAATGCCATGACCCTATCTGCGTAAGACTAATGACTTCATAGGACTACTGTGGTCTTATGTAGCACTTACATGAAATGAAACAGGCAGTTTTCCACTTTCAGTAACATACTCAACCACCACACCAAAGTTTAACTTTCCACCTGCTGGACCAGAGTCTACTGGGGTATAGTGCACGTTCATGTTCTGATCTGTCGAAGTATGTAAAGTTCGGAGCAGGTAGGCCCTAACTGTAGACTTATTTTAACCAAAGACCGAACGATATATTTAGAGTGATATTCATAAGAAGTTAAGTAAAACGACCGAGTCATAGTGTGTAGGCAAATAGAGATATGGGAAGTTTGGTGGACGATGGGAATTTGAGGATACACAATATGTTGTATTCAAGCCTAAAACTAACTATTCAGGAGGTTTATCAAACCTCTGTAACGTTGTGACGTAAAGTAGGCTTTGGAGAGCTTGCGTATGTATCCGCGAACAGCTGCCAAACGTATGATGAACTCATGAAAAAACATCATTTTCCTTAAGGGGAGGCGCTTGGCTAGAGCAACATTATGAAATTATAATAAATCAATACTACAAAGTATATTTCTCGATCAGTAGCCTAATTAGGATTTTGTGCAACTAATCCACGAAAATTATTTAGAGACCTTCTAGTATTATCTCCCATAACATTTCAGTAAAGTTGTCCCGCACATATTGGGTAATTGCAAAATATCAACCCGTCGTGACATGTCACAGATTAGTGGAATACTAACCTCACAGCTTGTGCCGCCAGTGCCTGAAACGGTACACAAACAATCAGGAAACATCAAAGCAGCCACACACAATGAGAGCGGACGAGCTGTTAGAGTCTGCCTATCTTGTCGGTAAAATTGAAGCCGATAATAAGAACATCAAGCATTGTTTACCTTTTCAGATTGATAATGGCAGTAGTGCTCCCTCAGCTTGTCGCAAAATGCAGCAACCCTATGGTGAAGATACAGTTAACACTAACACACGTCATCAGTGGTTTTGAAAAGTAGGGAGACAGAAACAGTCAAAATGAATCATGGTCTGGACGTAAATCACTCTGTTCCGAAGGGAATGTCGACCAAGCCACACCAAACACTTTGAATTAAACCGTAGAGGAATTGACGTATACCGTCCATATATGTAGGACAATTCCTGGTTATAACCACAATATTCATCGTTTGGTTTAACATCAGCTGCGAACAACTCAACAGGAGGGGCGCGTCGCGACATATGTTTCCTTCCTTTCCTGGTACGAAAGTGACCTGTTCTTAACAGCAATTTCACGGGTACCGTACCGAATATAAAGTGTGGAAGGGGTGTTGTGTTTCTGAACGTCTTTATCGACATCAAAACCAAAATATCTTCCCAAAAAAGTAGTATTATGTGTGTGGTGGGATGGCAAAGCATAATTCACTGAGAGGTCCTGGAACCAAACTAAATCATAAATGCCACCTTCTAAGAGTCAGATTAAGGTGGGTGATCAAACGACTACAACCTAGGGCATGCACTGGTTGAGAGGCACCGCCAAATGTAATCTTACTTGTACGAACGCAGGAGACAGATAAGATATACACTAATATTGAATAGCGCTGTTCCTCAAAACACTTTAATCCCGCACTGCAACTTCTACTCCAAAAAGATGGACAGACTGTGAGACTGTCTTCTGACTTAAGCCACCAGGCAATGCTTTGTAATCGCTAAGGACTCATCATCCACCATGACAACGCCAGGTTACATACTGCAGTCATTTCTCGTCAATAATTTATGGACTTTGGTTGCGAAGTTTAACATTCTTCTACTTTTACCAACTCTGAAAAAAATTAATAAATACATCGAGACAAGTTGTTTCGTTTACCATTAACTCATATTTCACCGACTAAAATGTCGTTTGCACGGCTCCCTACACACATCCGCCACGCGGCATTGTACTTGCGACATTGCTGTCAAGATGGTCTAGCATATGAAGTGGCAAATCCGAGTTTTTGAATGGCCTATAATAATACAATGTATGCATATAATTGAAGAGACTAAACATACTTTGCCAGGGATTCCGAAAGCAGCTTGTTAGCATGAGGTGGAAATGGAGATTGTTTTGATTTTGTAAGTGATGGAGAAGAAACTAATGTTGCTAAAGGTTTGTTACTTGAACACAGGATGAACCGCAAACATTATTTTTTTTTTTTTTTTTTTTTTTTAAGAAAATATCTGTATGCTGATATAAGTATATGGATGAACATGCAATATTTTATAGGAATTGGCATCATATACACTTCGTAGAAAGTTTTTATGAAGCAAAATTCTTTGCTTTCAGGCCCTTGGTAATCCTCAATACTGTTTCAAAGTAGTCTGTTCTCCTATATTTATGGAAATTGAAAAAATTAATTATCCTTCCATATTAAAATTTATATGTCAATTATTCAAGCTAGGTTTAATGTACTGTTGCCTATTTTGAAATACATGGTTTATTTTCCTGAAATTTTATATTCACCTAATAATACCGATGTAAGGATGTCAAATTTTAATTCCTAGTACATCTTGATAATAAATCAAGCTTTGTCTTGGAAGGTCATTTTTAAACTTATAATTTATTACGTAGTTTATCTCGTAGTTTGCGTCACATTTTCACCTCCGCTGTACTTAATCGAAAATGACTAGAAAAATATTGTCATGTATTCACATACAATCTTAGAAAGCAATCCGAAAAGACTCCATAGAAATCTAACTTACCTATAATTTCCAACATCCCATGAACAACCTTCAGTTCTGTTCTCATTTTAGAAACATGGAATGAAAATATATAGTTTTGGTACGTTCCAGGTTTGCCATTGGCCTCTTTAGATCTGTCAATGGAGAATAAGTAAAAGTTACAGAATGATAAAAGTAATTTCGATAAAATACTATTTCTTTGTTAATTGTGGGTTGGAATGTATAAAGTAAAGCCAGAAATTAATTTATCTTATATTTTACCTGTTAATTCAATCAGTTATTTTTTTAAAAAAAATTACTTTTCCAAGTTCTGGCAAATCTGCGTTCTGCGTACAGATCATATGAATTGTAGTGCTATGTTTTAAACACAAATGACAACAGCGGATCAGGAAGGCAATCCCCTTATTGTTTGTTTCCTTCGGTATTCAATTGTCTAGAGTATACATTAAGGTTTTTGTCGTTGTTTTGAATCTTCGACTCGAATCTTGGTCCATGCTAGTATATCTATATGAAATTCGATTTAATTATGATGATTGTCATCTACATGAGAGTTGAGGTAAAAGACAGTAAATGTAATCATATTGATAATGAGAATGATGGTGCTAAAGATATTTCATTATAGTCGGTAAATGAAGGAATTAAGATTTAGTATGTTCCACGATTTCATTTTTGCGGCACATAATTTTATTATTAAACGTAATATGTTTTATTTCAAAACAATGTAGGATCTGAATGGAAATGAGGTAACGTTACTTACGCTGCGTTCTCGATCATCAGCAATATAAGACGTTGTGCTTCTAGTTATATTAAAGTGTATCTTCTATATTCATACCACACCCATAATTAATGTATCTCTTACGAGACTCGTAAGATCTCTGAAGATTCATTTATTTGCTAATGTCCCCATTTTAGGTAAAAGAAATAGTGAGCAATGTATTCAGTTTGGATAATCAAAGATTCCCCGTTGCTCGTCTGTGCCGTTTCGACTTTGCGTTCTCATATGCTATATGGATCTTTTGGTTGAATAAAATATAAATCAAAGCTGCCCTGTGTTTTCCAAACTGTTAACCTCCGTTTGGGTTCACGTCTCATCGACATTTACTCTGCCTGCAATGTGTATTTTTTGTTTCCGTTTTGTCTGAAAATGTATGTGTGTGAAAGCTTTGAATATTTGCTGAGTTTAGATGTTATGAACATTTTTTTTTCAAGGATGGTGACCAATTTTCTCCTACTTTGCCTCTCCCACTCTTCTTGGCCAATGCAGTCGATATTTCGAATGTACGCTCGAGCTTCATATACTTTCGAGAGTATGTATTTCCCCTTTGTCAGAGTAGTTTCCTCAATTTAAAGCATACAAATGTGGTAACACGCAGCAGAGACGATAGTGAAATACTTGGAAACGCTACAAGATTTTTTCCATTCTTCTGGGACATACTACCGTAATATACACTACACACCATGAGTCAATATTAAAGATTTTAATCCGCTATTGTTTGATGATCATATTATAACTTATCCAGGAATTAAAAAGATATTTTGTTGGATCAAATGTTTTCGCCTCCAAAATTCTAAACAAACATTGCACCTATATACAATGTAAATAACTATAGCCTGCGGTGCAATAGTTTTCGTTTGGGAAATGCAATTTGGGCAAAGCTATTAGCGTGTACGATGCAAGCGAATTATTTAGGTTTACCTAAGTGAGATTGTTTTACTCTATATAACCAATTAACGTCAATCGGTGTTTAACGACATTTCTGATGTCGAATTGTTTAACCAATTAACGACATTTCTGAATTTTAGATAACTGAAGATAAGTTTCGAATGTAATTTCACATAGAAATCAGCAAACATTAGGAATAACTCGCCAAATACAGGTTATTTTGATGTTTGTAAAGAATACGAACAAAAAATATTAAATTACTAATGAACGACAATAACCTAAATGAATTAACTGGACGTTTGTTCATTCCCTATTACAAGTAATATTTTTGTAGCTATAATTACTTTTTAAACAGCCCTCGTAACCACTGAACTCTATATATCAATCTATAACAATGTAACTAACTTGCTAACGCTATGGTTTACGTAACTAAGAATTTCATTGCCGCAGCAACAAACTTGCTGAGCAAAATTATTACGATTTAATCGCGAACACCTACCTCTCGAAAATCACTTCCAATATTGTCCTCCCAATCTCTGTCATCGAAAGGCATCCTTTCCATCCGTCGTCCAAACAATGAGGGAACATAAAGTTCGTATACCCCGTACTCAAAGTGCCGTACATTGCCTGTCCATGGTATCCGTCGTGATTTCATTTCTGTTAAACCAGGTGAATCATATAGGCTGATATTCTTCATTCTTCTTCAATTTTCAGATCATCTAGTACTGTTTCTGCCAATATATATTTCTCCAAACTTTATTTCAGGTAAGTGCAGTTTACGTTCAACTGCCAAGGTCCTACTCCAGTTTCGTATGTATAAATTATTACCGGTAGAAAAACTGTTCTTCATATTTTCCATTTCAACTTTCTCGATATTAATCGCAAGGTATTGAGTCTCTCAATTCAATATAAACCTTAGTTGTGCGCTGTTAACCTACTATTTTTTTTTCTGCAAGACTACGTTTCGGCATACAATTAATGTTCCAAAAATGTATACGTGTTTACTTTCTCTCTGGTCTCATTCTTAATTTTGTGACGGCTTGTATTCTTTTATTCTCCTTTTTGTTTATCCTCTTTTTTCGGCGTGCATTAATGTATTTTATTTTATTTTATTTTACCTCTAGACGAACTTCATGGTAAGCTTCTACTAAAGTGAAGTCCTACATTGGAGTGCATCTATAACACCTCCTATCAATTCTACAACACCCGCGTATGCGAAGATTGGGTTCGAGCCATTCAGTGACTGTCTGATATCGTCCACTTTAATTTTTAGAATTACATATTTAAGCAAAGATCAACATTATCGGTAACATAGAATCACTCTATTTCAAACCGCAGCGAACCCCGAAAATATTATACCTAGGTATATTATTAACGAACATGAGTTCGCTGAGACACATGCCAACTAGATGAACAAGTTTTTATTTTCGGAATTCCTAACTGTATCTGGATAGAGTATTTTTTGACAGAACCATATACTTTCTTAAAATCAATTAGCAACTAGTAAACACCCCCATTTTATTCTTATTGTCTCTCAAATATTTCTATCGAAGGGAAACTCTTTCCCGGTGTAGAGATTTTCCTTGTAAATTCGCATTCCAGATATGTTGCTATTTTACCTAAAATGTAACCAAAAATGTTATTTCCTTTCTTGATAGGAAAATAAGGATACACGAAAAATGTCAGTCTTCAAATTATTTCCCATCGGCATACAGGAGGCATTTTTAACATCACGTAGCTACGCAGTGCTCATGTGGTCAATCTAGAGAGACTTAGAATCAAAGAAGGCCGTAAGTACACCCTCATATCAGCATCACTGAGCAAGATTTTCCACGAAAGTGGTTGTTCAGAAGATGACAGAGATGATAGTCAGCGTGTGCAATGTCCGGGTAATATGGTGGATGTAACCGGATCTCCCAGTTAAGACGGTGTACTGTATCCCTTGTCACCGGTGCCATATACAGAATGGCATTGTCAGCAAGGAACACTGTCGCACCTCTTGCAAATGTTTCGAGAACATTTACATAGAGATGGTTTGTTTTGGTGGTAGAACCTCGGAGTGCACCACTTAGCGACTAGTCACCAGATTCAGAGCAGGAACTTGTGTTGCAGCTACAGAGTAAAGTGCGGTGAAAATTGCGTTTCATGATTTTGGTATAGCAAAAACGCTAGATTGTTCATCCTCCACGCCAAGCTTAAAGAGTAAACTAACTAAATAGCTGACTCTATGATTTATGGAACTCGTAAGATCACCGCCACAGCAACACATCAGGGTATTCTATCCTGGGCAAAATCAAATAAGTTTTTATCACAAATACCTACTTCTCGAGATATCTTTGAATATTGCCCTCCCAACGAAGCCTCAGTCCTTCCAACAGTCTCTTTTTATACGGCTTTCAAACCAGATAATCATCGTTTTCCCCCAATCCGAGCTACATGGAATGCCAACCGTAGTCTTCCCGATTTTATAATATTTACATCTGGTGAATCGTACATTCCAAGGAGTTCTTCATTACGCAGTCTCCTCCATTTCCCAGTGATCACGTCCCGTTTTGGCCCGTATATCTTCCTCGAAATCTTATTTTGAAACATACATAATTTATGTTCATTTGCCAGAGTCATATTCCAACTTTTGAAATCGTAAATTATTACCAGTAGAATAACCAATCTACAACTACTTAATGCCACTTCAACCAAGAGAGTATTTTCTTTTTCTGTATTCTTTTACGGTTCAACCTTGAAGGCTCTTCAGTTTTATCATCAGCGAGATTTTTTTCATTATCCATTGCTTCCACGTTGCTTTGCTTTTATCGGCTTCACCATTGTAAATTTCTGCTGCCGAATTTTCCTTACAAGGTAGATTCGCCAAGTCCCGCAGGGATTAATTTAAAACTGAATAAAATGCTAAGCTATTCGCGACCAAATGAGTATTGTACTTATTTTAGAGACCCATAATGGTATCTTGCATATTTGTGAGCCTTGATGTGTCTGAAATGCTTTCGTAAACAATTACGCTAGGACACAAAATTACTTATATTTTCTTTATATAGCGCTGGACATAAATATGGATTTTTATGGCCTTTAGGTATCGAAGGTTCAGGCCGGGATTCGGGGAGGTGTTTGCCAGAGAATATGTTCAAGGTACCATATCAGCATTTTCATGGTATGACTGAGGAACAATCCTGGAAAAAGTCAAACAGGATGGTCTGCCGCTGAGATCGAACCCAAGACCTCCCGAATGCTGCGCCAACGCTCTACTACTGAACAAATGTGGCTCGGTGCGGTCTTTCGAGTGACACTTTCTCGCCAGTACACTGGAATTTTCGTCTTACTGTTCTGAAACCAAAAATTACGACTCAACACCATGATGTGTGGATTTTCGGTATTTAAAGAAGTGAATTATATCTACTGCTTAGTGCCCAGCGCGAAGGCCTTAGGCAATCGCGGCCCTTTTATCATACTCTGCACTTCGTTTCAACATCTTGGACATTTTGAGATTACCATTGTTTATTAGAATCACTAAGCAGTGCAGAGAGCCAAAAACGACCAATGGCAGAAGAAAATATGGCAAAAAAAAAATTAAATTAGTTGGGATTTTCGTGACGCTTTTTGCATATCAATATTATAGAGCAAACTCGCTCAGAATAGCATGTATCCAGCCTTTCTATTGACGGGAAAGGTACATCTAAAGAATGGACCAGCGAGTGTGCACCATGTGGAATGGATTTATTTCCTACGTATTTATCTTGAATTGAAAACTGATGTTGCTGATGGAGAGGAAATGAACAAAGGACTGGACAACAACTCGTTTCAACATTTGGACAAAGACAAGTATGTGGACTTCAACATTGTTTAAGAATATGCTGCAAATTTTGCCAGTGTTATCACACGTTACATCCATTTGGATGTCGAATCAGTTTCTGTTTCCACAATGGGACCAAAGGTATCACTTGATTTATGTAAGGAAAAAAGAAGAGGGGAAAGCAGTTTGCTTTACATGGATACATTAGACTGAATTGTATATGAATGCGATATTCCAGACGCTGATTTTACTGCAATAATGGTGTCTCCTCCACAAATGTTAGCTAGTATGCGATTATTGTGAATACCATAACTGAATCCAGATTGGTAAATATTTAGAATATAATCTGAGGGAAACATTGGGGCATTTCGTATTGAATTGTCGGTGAATTCAATACGAAATGCGATCGCAAAATTCTCAATCTTTTCTTCTGCCTGAGCATATTTGTACGTCACGAAGCTCGTCACCTTGCGACTAAACATTTTATGAGCTGGATTCAAATTTCAATTCGAGGTTGCTTTACCTATGAAATCAGTTAACCCAGGATCTCGTGCTTTTGTATACTCCTATCGTCTGATATCAATAACATGGACAGTTATTAGATTATTTCTTGCCTCTTGAAAATTTGACCACACATATTTCTACATGACCTTCAGTTTCTCACGATTTTGTTCCTTGTCAATCGTAATATATCTTATTTATTTATTTGATCTCATCAGTTGGATGGTGAGATTCAAATAAAGAATCTGTTTTAAGCAATTCTTGGAAGAAGGAATTAAAACTTGTTCCCTTGTAATCGTGGTTTTGTAATATATCGTTTTAGGTTAATATTGGGACCTTATAGTCAGGCTGTCATGATCAGGCGCTGGTCAATTAATGATATCCGAGGTACGTGACAGGAATTTTGAACAGAGTGCTATAGTCAAATTTTGTTGGCTTGTGCTTTTGTCTAGGCTTTCAATGTAAAGGTATTCTATAAAACAACAAAATAGTTGTTTAGAGTCAGGGTTAAATTCACTTTTGTGGATTTTTCTTAAGCAAATGTGGAAAGCTGTTGCTAACATAGGGTGTGCATCTGGAAAAGTTGGCAGCATTTATTGACTGATGGTGGAAATTTGTCCTAGTTGGACTGGAAAGCAAAATGTTGTGGTCTGGTAAAGTCAGGTTAGTCTGCATCATTTTTGGATTTTAAAAGGTGAACTTGTGTTTTTCAAAAGATTTTTGGTGAATGATATTGTTTGTTTGAAAGTTGGTGATCCTTAAATTGTCTGATTGGTGTGTTGTCTACTGAGAAGTTATTTTATATTTGCCGGCGGGTTAGTTGTAATTTTTTGTAATGGTTTCGAGTTGGTGTTTGCGGGTCACTGAAAGAGTGGTTGGTAATATTCAGAAAGGATCTTTGTTCTGGATTTTGGGTACAGGTGATTTCCGGTTTGATTACTATTTGCCAAACAACTGGTCTAAGTTAGTTGTCAGATTCGTTGGTTTGGAAAAGTGTTTCTGAAGAATTATTTTTGTCTTGGTGAATAAACAAAATTAATTTTGTGTGTATGAAACGAGCGAAAGTAGATTTTTGAGTTTAGGATTTATAATAGTTCATGTCTGGATATTGTTTGTTTTAAGGATGGTTGGATTTTGGGATTGATTTTTTTTAACCTGTAAAGCATGTGGAGGGAGTGGTATTTTTTCTGGGTTGAACTACTACTGGTTGGAGAGAGGAACTTTATTTTCCTCCGAATTCGATTTTTGACGATATTTGTTTCGTCTTTTGTATTAAAATGAGTCACGGGTATCGTTTTGTGCGCCAGTCGGATCGGACAGGATTTGAACTCAATTGATACGAATTTTGGGGTGGTTAGTCCCATTGGTTGAAGCAGTTTGAAATTGGAATTTTATATGTGCCAAATTATTAAACTAATTTAAATTAAAACTAATAGTGTCGATATAAATTTATTATTTGCTTAACATGTCCCACAGTAAGTTTTATATTTAAAGGGACCGGTATTGGTTGTTAAAACTTAATCATAAATTTAATAAATTATTTGTTGTATCTAAATGATTGTATTAATTGAGCTAAGCAAATAAATCTAATTATAATTCATTGATTTTCCTTTTTAAAACCTAAATGTATTTCTAGGTCGGAGTTAGGTGCTTGGATTAAACTCATCAATCCCTCCTTTTAAGTTTGAATAAAATTTCTGAATTTTTGTGAGTGTCATTCGGGATTTATGGATTAAATTCTGATATTTGGATTTGATTAGAAGGCAAACGAAATGTAGACAGAATGCTAAGGACCTCCTCGTGTCTCAAACATGTTTAACTCTGAATTAGTGTATGATTACTGGCAATTGTGGAAAATATATCAAATCATTTTGAAAATAATTGATTGTTTACTGAACAGTTTCAAATTTTGTATTATATCAAGATACGTGTTGATGTTAATTCAGTAAGTAAGAGATATTACAGACAGGATAGTTAATTTCTTACAAACTTACATTAGAAGTTCTTTTTGATTGTTTTACCCAGCTTTTTTAAATTTAATTGATATAAATTTAATAAGCTGATTGGTAGGTAATCATTTGACATTTCTTTTTTGCTCTAATGGCAAAATTCTAAAGCCATTGTTGAGATTCTTGTAATAAATCGAAACATGTACGCTACTATTGATTATTGGAATTAATATTATTTTTGAAAATGATTATCTTTCATACACACTTGAAATTATTATGTGTATAGTAAATTGAATTTTTTTTTACAAATTTTGATTACTAGGTTTTGTGATTCTGGATGATCAATTGGCGTACACTACAATTTGTGATATAGTATAAACGTGTGGATATTATTTGAATTTTTAGGTCTTTACTAATTATTAAATAAGAGGCGTTTTTATTTGCTTGAAATTTAGAAGTGTTTTGATTGTGATGAATTTTGCACACAAGAAAGTGAATATTATCAATAAATTGATATCATTGGAGCCTAGGGTTTTGTTTAAGTTAATTCAGATTGTAATAATATACTTTTTACTGCCTTTTCAGCTCCATTTAACCCTACTGGAGGTATCTTGACCGCGGCCTTGTATTTTTCTTTAATAGCTTTAATATATATTAATAGTAATTCTATAATAGCTTTTACTTACCGAAACTGAAACTGATGCTTCAAGATTACCATCTTCATTCTGAGCTTTGGTGACTTAAACCATGGAAGATTGTTTTCGATTTGATAATAAGAATTTAGTTAGGATTTGAAACTCAATGTTGATTTTATTGGTATGATAATTGATTAATTTTCGAAAGATGTTAGGGAAGAAATTTCAATCATCGCTAAAATTTTGGGTAGAAGTTGTTTCTGAGAGAGAGTTTGTTTTTGATTAAACCTTCATTGATCTTGGCTGGCGCTCCGGTGAATCCTGGTTGGATTCTGTTCTGATTTGCCAACAACCAATATTTCGAGAAGGCGTGGAGAACTGGCTATAGATATTTTGGGTTGTGATAGTTATTGGCAATTTATCCCTTTTTCAAAATTGTGATGGAGAAATAGATAAAGAGTGATCAAATCAAGATGGATTTTTTGTTACCTACTTGAAGAATTGGAAAAGGGCATTCCTCTGCTAGAGATTTTGGAGAGATGCCTGAGAGATGCCTTAAGGGCCTGTATCTAGGTAAATCGCTTAATGATTGAGAAGGCAAGTTCAATGTTTAAAAATATCTGCTCCGAGAATGTTTATGCTATTGCGCCTAAGCTGTATATGAAAGCAGAGAAAGCTAGAAGTGACGGAGATGAAGTACTACTAAGTTACTTATTTTACTTGAGGTATTTGGGTGTCCAGATGCAAGTGCTAAAATGTGTGGACTTTGAAAGGAATAAAGGTTATTATGAGTTACCAATTGATGGAGAAAAAATGAAGGTTGCCTTGTATAAGTTGAAGAGATTAAACCAAAGTTTGGCAGACAGATATAAATTTCTACAAGAACAGCAGCAGCAAGAAATGGAACGTTTAGAACAAGAGAGAAAGAAAGCAGAAGAAGAAAGACAAAAGAGAAAAATTGTAAATGAGTTGAAGGAAAAGGACGATTGGAGGAAAAGAAAAGGATGGCTGTAGAAAATAAGGAAAGACATAGAAAAAGGATGGAAGAAGAGTCGAAATTCAAGGAGAGGATCCGAGAAGTCGAATGTGATGCTGAAGGAAATACGAAATTGTGCACTAGGAATGGACAGTTCAACTGTTTGTTGATTGGTGAACAGAAGAAAGTGCCAGTGATGGTTACCAAATCAGATAGCAATATGGAACAGTCTTATTCCAAATTTGGAAACAGTTTGGATATTTCCGGGAAGGAAATACAGACTAGTACTAGCGATGTGAGATTGAAAAGTGCATTGATTTTTGATCGTAAAAATATCGAGAGAATTTGCAAAAGTGATGGCTATGTGAAAGAGATTTATGGGTTGAAGAGAAAAGATTTCTTATATGATTCGAAAAAGTATCCTCAGAAAAATGTCTTACTGAAGTGGGAGCCAGGACCAAGTTATAAGATTGGATCATGTTTTTTTTTTTGTTTTTGTTTTTATTGGATGGTTGACAAGATATTTTGGAAATTAGGCATCCGGTGTATAAGAACAATCAGAGCATCGGTGTTCTTTTCTGAAAAGATAGCGGCAATTATGATGATAATTTGAACTTTATGGAAGAACAGGACTCAATGAAAATAACATTCTCGGCTTAGGCAGTAAAGTGAGGTGGAAGACATTGAACTTAGAAAATATTTGGAAAATTTTAATCTTGCGGATGGCAAGGTTAGTGTAAACAGAAGAATAGATCCTATTGGTTTTCCTTCAAATCAATCGAGTGGTCGCAGAGTTGACACGACCAAATTTGAAGTTTTTAGAAACTACAATAATTATGATGGTTTTGACTCCTAAAATGGATCTTATTGCTCGAGACGTAAACAGAAAGAAAGACATTGGGTGAAAAGAGTTTTAAGCAGTTGTAGTTCGAGCATTGTAAATGTTGGTGGAACGGTTAGAATAATAGATTTTTGAAACACTGAAGAGAGGAGCTACGACATTTAAGGACAACATGAGTACGATGAAAGACTATTATGATTACGATGGAAGAGGTGTAAAGAATCAAAAAAGAAGATTTGTGCTGATGAACATGGAAAAATAATAATGAAGGATTTGTTGAAAAGGCATTTAGAAGAAAAGAATAAATTAGTCAGAGATGGACTGAGCATCGGAGAGAATGGCAACAGGGGAGAAACCGGAGAGTTTTTGAAGAAAGTTTTGGAAATAGTAGGCAGAGAGCTGGTGATGATGTTAAGAAAAGTGTTTTGAAAAATCTATCAAGGTGGAGACAAGAGAGATACTAAATGGTAGAAGAGAATTACTTTGAAAAATCAGGAAATGAAAGATGCTGAATCTGGAGAAGTTGGACTGGACCAAGGAAAATTTAATAGCAGGAGATTGTACTAATTTTAGGAATCGGAGGGGTGATGTAGGAAGGAGAAGATATCGTTTGGAAAGAGACGATCTGATGATAGATATGGGATGGAGAAATGTTGCAAGAAAGATTAAACTGATGGGTGGAATTTTTGTTAGGCATAAGGATAGTTGGGAGTTTTGTTTTGGTAATGAAACTAGCTTTCGGTTTTGAAGTTTGGATATATTGTAACTGGCAAAATTATTTATCCCCTACAAATTTGAATTTCGAAATTCATATATGATATGGAAAAAAAAATATGGAATGAAAGAAGGATTTCAGAGTGAACTTCTTTTGAGTTCATTGTAATTTGCGAATATCTTAAGAGAAAAAAAAAGTCCACCCATTTTCCATCTAAAGTAAAGAAAGGTGTTAGGAAGTTATCACTGAATCGAAGTGAGAACCAGTTATCCTTCAGAAGAATAGTAGTTTTAATGGAAATTGACATATTATGAAAGGGCTTTAAGATTGGGATTATGTTTGGAACGTGCATAATATTTTTCCTCTCTGAGATATTTTTATAATATAGGAAGGATTTACATGAAAATGTAGAGAATTACTTAAGAATATTTTGTGTGTTTCGGCAGGAATCATAGAAACTGAGCAGATGCTAGTCAGATCAAAATATAAGAGAATGTTTAGAGGGCAAACAAGAAGTCCGAAGGGAACTGGTAACCTCGTTCCTATTTTTTAAAATATTTTCTTGTTTTTTCATAATTTGATATTTCACATATTCATTGATATGTTGTTGTTTTTTCTTTAGATATGCGTGTCATGATTTTGTTTTCAAATAATATTGCACTGCAAATAATTTAGAAAATGTCTATTTTTGAGTTATTTTTTTAAATTAGTTTTTAGAGTAAAGTATTGAAATTACAAGGATTTTGGAAAATTTGATTTCTGGAAAATTAATTCATTAACTTTAATTTGATAAATTTATATCTGAACTTTCATTTCATAGAATAATTATTAAATTGCCAGTAAAGATGGATTTGATTGAGGATTGATTTTCAATTGATTTTGATAAAATTTGAATTTCATTTGTGGAAAGGAATGATTTTTGTTGTAATTTTCTTAATTATAACTTTTGATTTTGGTTAATTAATTTTATTTAAAATTGATGCTTGAATTTTTTAAATATTTTACTAATTATTGTTGTTCAATTGTAGGTATCTGAAATGATAATTTAACTATGACAAGAGAAAGTCGATGATACCGCCAAAATTTTCGGTTGTGGTTTTGATTTTCTAATTTTCTAGGTGTGGTAGCAAAGGTAACCTTGTAGCGAGCTTTGTTTTTTCTGGCTACAAAACTTATTATTAAATATGGTTCCCACCAAATTTTGGATTCTGAGAGCTGATCATTGTATTGGAGATCTGACGATAGTGTTAGACTGTAGCGTCTTTTGATATCAACGGTGGTTTTGGAAGGTTACTCATTAGAAACAAGCTGGAAATGGACCTGGTTAGAATATGGAAAATATAATTCTAGTTCCTTTAAAAAGGACGGTAAAAGTCAATGTGTTTCAGACTGTGAAAGCAAAGAGAAACGAGGAAGTTATTTTCAGGTATGTGAATTTTCTTGTTTGGTTTGACAAAGGAAATTACGTCTGGTTTTGTGTTACGGTCATAAGAAAGGAAGGAAAGTGAAAATAAAGTGATGAAAAGGGCAAAGAAAATTAAGTCGCTCAAAATACAGAATTTTCCATTAATATAAGAAGGAGTATTTAAAAAATCACCATTTGAAATTGTATAAGAATAAATTAAACTTCTAAAATAAGGTAAATGTGGAAATTATACTAATTTGTAAAATTGCTTTGCAGCCTAAAGAGGAGTAAATTTGCGAGAGTTTAGCTAGACTAAGCTAATTCCAAATTAAATCCGTGCTAGAAAAAATACTGAATAATTAAAAGCTCGTTGCTATTTAAAAGTTACGTAGATCTTGTGCTTTTGTAAAAAAAAAAACAAAAAAATTTAAATAATGCAGATTATCATTTGGTGACGTCATGATTTGGATGGTGAGATTCGGAAAAGGAATATGTTTTAAGTGATTCTTGGAAGCAGGAATTAAAACTTGTTGCCTTGTAATAATGGTTTCGTGGGATATTGCTGTACGGTAATATTATGAGCTTGGAAAAGTCAGGTTAAGTCATGATCATGCGCCGGTCTATTAATGGTACCGCAGATGCATGACATAAATTTTGTACTGAGTGCTATTGTTGGTTTGGGCTTTTGTATAGGTTTTCAATGTAAAGCCATTCTATACAAAAAAGTTGTTCAAAGTCAGGGTTGATTTAGTTTTGTGGATGATCTGAATATGATATTGAAACAAATATTAATGAGTATTTCAAGAAAATCAAACGTTCAAGGTTAAATAATGGTTTTCCATTCAAAATATTTTTTTAATCTTTTTTCCAAACCAAGAAATCCATCCTTTTAAATACATTTAAAGTGAAATAAAAGGATTATTTAAAACAATTTAGGAGAATTAATATGGTAATAGAAGGGCTGGGTCTCAGGCTTAAGCAACAATTGCTGTGAATCCTTACTGAACCACTCTCTCCGTCAATCGATAACTTTCAACACAGAAACTACAAGGCAACATAAAGCATGAGGCCATGGATCTGTTCCTTTAATTTACTGTCTCCTGTCAAGCAATTGCTGGGAGTTGTTTGAGCAGAAGTAGGTCAACAGATCGGCGACTTCTTTGTAGCAATAAAAGGGACATTTTCTGTCCCGTTAACAATTTGCCAGTAGAACGGGACACATGAAGAAAAAAGACAGTCCCGTTAAAAACAAGGCGTCTGATCATCCTACTATGGAGACCCAAAACGCAATGAATTACATTTAATTGAATAAGTTCATGGAGAGAATACATTTAATCGCACATTTTTCTTCCTTCATTGAAACTAGCAGACAATAGGTCCGTTTTTTCCCTCACTCGTGGCGTAATGAAAACGGTCCTATTAACAGTTAAATAATACTAAGAATAATATAATTTTAGAAAATTTATCACGCCGTTTTGCATTCGGAGAAAAATATTCAGGACGGAGAGGCGACCCGAACTGAGATTCCTTTGCTCAGAGTTCGCCAATTTGTCTCAAAATCTGTTTACCATAAGCGGGTTCTTGATAATACTTTTCAAATTGTTTTTGCTTTATAATGTAAGTGCATTATATTTGTGTCCATTTATTCTTGCATCATTAACTACTGGCAGCACAGTTAAAATAGCATCAATGCCCGAGGTGGAATTTGAACCAACGATTCTTGGGTCTACAGACTACCGCACTAGCAAGCACGGGCACCTGGATCGTCTACCTTAACCAATACGCCACAGAGAGCGCTGCAGTATCGTAAGTTCATCTGCGTTTACTAGATCAGCATTGAACGACAATCTTCACTTCGAAATTCCAAACCAGTCTTGTGTCTTTTCTTATCGCCTTCTCGTGGACATACCTAGGTATAAGTTTATGCTGCATGGTTAGGTAATGCATATTTTGTATCTGTAACGTTTGTTTGTTTAATGTTTTATTTGAAAGAAGTCTGTAATCTCAGTTGCTGGTAATACTAACGATATACAATGTTTCATAGAGCCAAGAAAAATATCCCTTCTTTACTCACAATATCTCCGTCAATTTCCCTATGTTGCCATATCTCTTAGTTTTTGGTCTTTTTTTTCGATCATTACGTGGGGTTTTGTTTTTCTTGGTAATATCATTATTTATTAATATTGTTGTGAAAACATTTCAGGAAATATTCATTTTTACATACTTCACATGTATAATAATTACGCGAAAGCCAGAATTCAAGAAGTAAAATACCAGGTGTGTAAATATGAAACCGGAATTTGTGCGTAGACGGCGTTAGCTGTCACTGTGGTTACCGAAAAGCTGCGCCCTTGGTGCCACTTGCTTGTTTTGACTGCTGATAACGATTTGCAACTCACAACCAATCAAGTTTCATATCGTATTGTAGTGTTTAATAGCGTTGAACATGGCACAATTTGTACCTACAAACTACGATGTGGGTACAGCATTGAGGTTTTGTTACCATTTGAAGAAAACTGCTGCAGAATCGCATCTCATGCTTGTCGAAGCTTACCGTGATCATGTTCTTGGTAAGTCACAGTGATATGCGTGGTTTACAAAATTTAAAAGTGGCGTTTTTGACGTGAGAAACGAAGAACGTGGAAGACCACCGAGAAGGTTTGCAGACAGCGAATTACAAACTTTGTTGAATGAGGATGACGCCCAAACGCAACAACAACTCTCGGACCAATTAAATGTGACACGTGTCTGTATGCGTAAAATCACTCCTTTTTGCTAGGGGCTTAAATACGCACAGTAAATATATGCGGTGTTAATTCAACACAATGCGGAATCGCATTGTGGCTACCAACGTTTTGTGTTAAATCAACAAAACATGATGTTGATTTCGGCACTTCTAAAAAAAAACAGATACGGCTGCCGCGAGATTTGAATATGAGTTGTTCAGTTAGAAGTCGAGCATCTTACCGACTTAGCGAAATCACTAGACACAAATAACACTACATGCAAACGATATTTATTGAACAACATTTGAATTAAACGACTACACTACATTCAGAGAGTGTAAGGGTCAAAAATATGTTTCTGAACACCCGAAAATAACTAAGTTACTCGCACTAAATCACTTTAGTTATTTTCTATTTGTCAATTGGGAACCAGAATTCCCATTCATTAATAATGTTCCATTTACGGCTTTCTTATCGTAACAACATTTCGAATGTTGCGCATATTTCCATACAAATGAAGCATGTTCTCAAAGATTGTGGGTTTTGATCCTTAATTGACAAATAGAAAATTATTAAATTATGGCATAAGTCGTAAGAGTAACTTCGTTAGGGTTTAGGTTTCAGCAACATATTTTTGATCCTCTAAACTTTTGGAATGTAGTGTTATTTTTTTGTCTGCCTATTTGGAACAGACGGTAAGACGTGTAACATCCAACACAGCTACGCATGTCCAAATCTTGATACAGAAGTAACTATTTTCCCCCCAGTAATGAATTCAAAACAGTCTATTGTGTTAATTTAACACACAAAAGTGGAAGTCACACTCTAACGCCGTATTGTGTTGAATAAACACGGCTATTTCACTCTGTGACTCTAGACAAAAAACGCCGGATTTCTGGCTTAAAAACCTCAGATAAGTTCTCAGGAAAAAATCTAAAATTTGTCGTCAAAGTAGATTTGTATCTGCAAAACTCAACTAAAATTGTAATCTTTATTTCGAACTGTTTAGCCAGTGCAAGCCATTCTACGTAAACGCAAATGTTGATTCTTCTCAGAGACCAATTTTCTTCAGTCGAATATAAGGATGCAACCAGTTTAAATGTGTAGACCTACAGAGTGTCCTTATACAAGAAATCATTCGGTTGAAAAAAATCACTTAATTTCTACTGGGGGATAAAACATGGTCCCTCGTCGAAAAATATCGGAATTGGGGTTAAAATTTCAGATGAGTCTTAATGAAAGAAGTTGAAATTTAGTGTCATGGAAGCCTTGTTTGTGATGCACTCATCAGCAAAATTGTAATTGTATTTCTAAGTCATTTGGCCAGTATAAGCGGAGTATCTTTATAGTATTAGTATCCTACTTAAAAGACTGCATTTTAACTTCCATGAACAATATTTCTTTGGCCAAACAACTCGAAAATAAAAATTGTTATTTTTACTGTGATTTGAGTCTTCTTGGAGACCAAATTGGAGACTTTTATGATGGTTCGTTGATACATATATTAGCTCGAATTCTGACATTTATTGACAAAGGGTCTTGTTTGATCCCCCGCAGAAAAAAGCGGTTTGATTCAACGCCAAGATGTTTCCTATACAGTTCTTAACATCACAAAAGGAATTGGAGTCTTTATGTAACTCATTTTCCAAAATATTGTGGCCTTCGTAAATATACCACATTCGCATTTGCATCATATAGCAAAGAAAATGACCTTGTATTGACCAAAACTTTTCAAAATAAACGTTCCAACTTCTGCTGTAACTTTGGGCATATAAAAGGCTTCTTTGATACTAAATTCGTGATTTTACAGAGGTCCAATCTCTAATATTTAAGTACGAAATCCTACCTTTTTCCAGGGGCAATTTTAAACCCTCTTTGAAAAAAACGGGCGTGGTTTAGGAACATAATTTTTGTGTCCAGAACCCCGGGTAGTAGGCCTAAATATTACAAAAACGTCAACCTTTTATTAAAGTCATTTAATACTAACAAATGTGTTTCAATTGTAATTTATAGAATTTGATATAGACACCTCAGTCTAATTCTGGAATAAAGGAATCCATTTTCAGAAAAGGCGATTCCACATCTTCATAGTACACTTGAAGAACTATACAACAGCTTTTGTTTCAGCTCTGAAGCTTGTCTGGATTTTAAGATATTTAGATTTCCGTTCATGTCTACGGGAGTAAAAAAAAACACCACCAACCATGTTGGAAATATGGTCGTCCCTTTAAAAAAATCAAAATAGCGATGCAACCAATTTGTCTAAAAGTGGATGGTTTGTCATGGTATGAACCAATTACGTATGTTCCAGCTTTTCGCATAAAGTATGAGAAGAAATTATAATAACAATTAAATTCTGATAATAATAATTTTTGCACAGATTTTTTGTCAATAAGAAAAGCTGTTTTAGCAAACTGAGTTGTTATATTGCTTCTACACCTATAAAAATATGCACTGTAGATTTAATCTACAATCTCTGGAAAACAGGCTAAGTCCAAACCCTAAAAAACAGAGTTGTTCTCTTACGAAAACAACTACGGAGACGGAAATAAATATCAATCCTTACACCAGGAGTAAGTTTGTTTAAGTATGGTCACTTGGCGTGACTCCATCTGGTACTGTTTTCATGAGACAAATCGTGGCATTATTATCTCAGCTGTAAAAATAGCTCATGGTTAGGGTGTTTGCTTTCAAAACGAAGCGAAAGTAACCTGAGCTCGAGTTCTGTTCGGGTCAAATACGTACTTCCTTGCTAGTCAATAAGACAAGAGCAACTATTTTTCATGAAATGATTGAAGTGTAGAATTTAGGACCAAACATCCACCCTATCTGTACTATTACGTCAAACTGAGTGCGACCCTGCAAGAGGTTCTCAGCAGACATACAAAGTAGTGAACAAAACTTTCCCACGCCACTGGCGTAAATTTCCGTTCTTCTGACGTTGACAAATGCAATTATAACACAATATTCGCAAGTAGGGTACTACGTCCGATGTGGTACAGTGGTTAACTTGTTGGACTTTCAGCCTGTAGATCTAGGTTCGATTCCCACTTATGACACGACATTTTTTAAATATATATATATATCTGTGTGAAAATGATGCCCTGGATGCGAAATGCAAGTGATTGAACAATCTAGAAATTAATAAGTATGTGCATGTGCTCGTAATACACCAGTGAAATTGTTTCAGGTTAATATCACATTTTCCTTTCTTAGATTTTATCGTGTTTGTATCTTCCTTTAATTCCCTTTCTCTCTGTTTATCCATTATGTCTGTCTGTGTGAAATCTCTACCTCTCCCTTCTTTCTCTGTGTGTGTGTCTGAACAAGACAAGTTTTATTGAATTGTGGAATTGTGATTTCTGCATGCTGTCCATATTAGCCTTTTAATTTTTTCTGCTCTAATTCCTATCTCCCACAGCTTAACGTAAATTGAAGTTATGCCTATCTGTTTCATAGCTGGCTAAATTATGCTCAACGACTCAATCTTTCTTCCTCCAAATGGAGTAATTTCATGACATTCCATGCTTTGGCCCTTATTTGTATTGACATGTTGGTTATCTAAGTATTAGGCAGACAATGAAGCAATTACTGGAGGAAAGATATAGTATTTCTTATAACTCCAATCTCCACTTATTATTGTACGTTTCTGTACATCCTTTCACAACACTAAATATTACGAAATTGACGTGTTCCAACAAGAATTCTTAATACTTTCAACTTCAGCAGGTCACGTGACTATTTTCCGCAGTTGATGCAAGTAGGGAAATATTGTACAACTTTGACTCAACTTCGAAGATTACGCTGAACTCATATTATAAATTTACCTATTTAAACTTCCAGTTTGTAATGTGCGTAAGCAGTTCATTTTAATTACAAAATGCGGCGTGAGATACTAAAAAATACACATGCTTCTAGTAGTACTTAGACAATAGATTTCAGCTTCTTAATCTAAGCGACGCAATGTGCTATAATAGTCTCGTGTACTCTTTACGTTTTATGTAAGCACTTTAAAGATAACTGATGCAGGTAACGCGACTGTTTGAAAACATCCTTCTATGAATTACAGTGAATTGTGCTTATAACTAAAGCATTCCTTGCAATTTTCTTACTCGTGAGTGCATTTTCAACAATCGAGAAAATTTCAAGTGACGAAGCAAGAGTTTACTCGTTTATTAAGCAAAGTTTTCACACTTTACGAAAGAATCCACACATACCTTCCTTTTGAACTTACTATATTATATCAGCTAATGTACTTACATAAATGTACGATAAATTTTTGCGCTTGGTTGCGTGCATGACAATGGGCAAATACAATTCAATCCTTTTCTCTTCTCTTCAAAAGTATTTATGGTGATGGTGAGTAAATCGCCTGCAACCCAATACCAGATCACAATTTAAAATACTATGAAGTAAAAAAAAATATTAATACTTTCGGTTAATGTTAAATACTTATAATTACATACGTATAGGGGATACATTGGTAATAGATAAAACATTGTTTGAAGCACGTAAGTCTTAGTAAAATCTTAGCTTTGACAAGGTCAACAGAATTTAGGCTGTCGTGATCATGAAGCAAATATATATATATATATATATATATATATATACTAAAACAAAATGCGATGTTGGTATTTCGCAATACATTCAGCTTACTTATTGATAATTAATACAAACCAAGATATAAAGTTATTTCTTCTTCTGGAATCTGCTTTATCTATAAATTTTGTTAAACTCGTTTCGTAAAAGCAAACATTATAAAAATGGGAGTGATAAACTTTATTTTATATGAACCACTCCAGAACATATTTTGTATTACCAACTAATAATTATTGTGCGTACATAATGTCCGATTTTTTTTATGTGTTAAATTTAGCCCTTGCGTTAGAAATGCAGAAACAATATTTGCTTATAATTCAGGGGAAAATACAATACGGACCTGGATCCCTCATTAGTGTGATACTTTTTATTCCTAATTATATTCTCCTATTTATGCCCTATTTGTGCACTTGTTGTCATACTTAATTTGTTATATATATATATATATATATATTGTTCTATTTGAGTTATATAGTGTGCTAGTACGAATGTTGGAACGAAAATACTTGCAACATTTTCAGCACGTCTCATATAAACATAGGAGGTCGTTGCTACTCTTAGCACGCCTAGTGGAATGGCGGAACCATCCAAAGTACTCAGTGTTGCTTCTGTAGGGCCTGTAGACAGACAAGAACACAGCTGTGAACTTGTGTTGTGAACAGAGTTGCAAGATTTTGATGAATAAATAAAACTCCCGGTAAAATATACGGAATAACACCAAAAAATACGGGGAAAAAACTTGAAATAACTTAAAATGAAAAAAATAATTGTCCTTCAGTAACGGTGCAAGGGCGGAGAAAGCAGAGCGAGGCCCTGCACCGGGCCCCAAGGGTAGTTGAGGCGGGGGGGGGCACCCCGCAAGATGGGTTGAAATAAAAACGTGAAACAATACATCAAAAATTCATATTCATTATAGCCAATAGTAGTAGTCCGCTCTCACGATTGCGTTCGCCAAAGGGTCTCAATCTAGTCCACTTGTACCGGGTCTCAGTTTGAATTACGCCGTCACTGATGCCCTGTAATTCTATATGGCAAGCAGCATAATTTGTAACATCCATAATAATTCTGCTCATCTGCAAGTGTTTGTTCTCCCTTGTACAATTTACATTTAACATATTTTCCAAACGTGATATCCTACATGACAACTGTAAATATGAAATCTGCTTTAACGAAGGGGAAATAGGATTCCACTGTGAATACTATGCACAACTGTACAAGGAACTTTGCTTGCAGAATGCCGCTTTTACATCGCGTCCATGATTATATCGATTTCCGCGTCATGTTACGTGAACGACATATAAATCAACCACAACTCGAGCGTTATGGAAACAACTTTTACGCAGTTACACGAATCAATAATGAGAACGACGGCAAAGTATTTTTAGATGTACTTCGAATTAACCTTTAGAACATTCACATTTGATTTGATTGTGTTGCGAAATTCTTTGAAGAACATGTTCATATTTATACAAACTAGAAATTCACTTTTAGTTAATGAGACTGAAGACATGTTTCTTGTGCCAGGTTACTTGCCCGTTCAGAAAACAGTTGGAAAATTTCCATCACGGTTTATTTGTTAAAATTATTAATACGTTCAAAACATTTATGTGGATCTACTACTAATAATACGGAACAATAACTCATAATACAGGACATCCCATATTATGCGGAATAGGTGGCAACCCTAGTTGTGAAATTGGACTGCCCTAAAGACATATTTTCGAAGTTTTAACAGCGATAATCCATTAATATTGAGGTATTTCGTGGCAGAAATGCGAATGAATGTCATGAGGTTCTCCTACAAATCTTACCATATTGTGCGCTGGCCTGTTGTGCAGGAGCATTCGGACCCAGATGTGATGATATGTTGGATTCGATACTTGCCGGGTGACCTAATCAAGATAGTGCTTGCCTGGAATTGACTCAGTTCCTTCTTAAATTGCACCTCAGTTGGACGGCGATGGAGTCATAATTATGCCTGGGGATTCCATTAAAGGAACGTAAATGTCCACAGGCTGTGCAGTAAGTGATTTTGGTATCTAAGGGTTCGTTAACTTACTTTATTTCCAACCTTCGTATACGTTATGTTAGGTGTTGGTCTATTATATGTGCTATTTTATTTGGTACTTGGTACCCCATTTTATGTTATATTTCATATACTATTAGTGTCTTACATTGTGCATTACTTTTCTTAATGCTGAGAGCCTTTCAGTTACTAACACTAGGGGTGTTCGATAAGACTGAGGACCTATCCAACTTCGGGTGGGATAATTTATCGAGTTGACATCGGCTACCCAAAACCGTTCGAATAGTCGAAATTATAGAAGTTTCGGTAATCGAAAGTTCGGGTATTATCAATAGTTCGAGTATTATCGATGTTTTGGGTATTATCGAAAGTTCAAGTATTATCGAAGTTTCGGGTATTATCGAAAGTTCGAGTATTATCAGTGTTTCGGGAATTATCGAAAGTTCGAGTATTATCGAAGTCTCGGGTATTGTCGAAAGTACGAGTATTATCAAAATTACAGGTAATTTTGAAAATTTGATTATTACAGAAATTTCGGGTGTACCGTACTCAAAACTTCGAATATTGTATGTGTGTGTGTTTTGACCACCCGAAGGGCACAAGATAGAGCGATGCGCTTTTGCACACACTTTAAGTTAGTGCCACAGGGAACAGAACGGGAACGGCGAAAGTTACCAGTCACACAATTTCATTTCAAGATGGCGGCCAAAAGATATTGGAGGGCAATGGGAAAGTGACGAAGTATGATCACGCTTATATTCTTAACGGGTGAATCGAATCGAGTGATTCTTTTCACGATTACTGACCTTCGTCACCTACAGGTTATAGGCTTTTAATTTTCTGGGGCCGCTTGCCCCGGCAGGCGCAAAAGGAAAAGTTCGAAAACTGCAAAAATGAGGGCGCCCTCCTCTTTGGAGAAGGGCGGGAAGGGCTTTCAAATAAAATACTCTAAAATATGAGCTTTCAATATAAATGTTCTAAATCCATTTTGGATCTACCGACTTCCTCCCGAAGAACAACCAATAGCTCGAATTCTCAAACTTGCTAAAAAATTTGAGTACAATTTCAGCTTTCAGAAAAAAACAACGCTCAGAATTTGAGCTTCCAATATAAACGCTCTAAGTCCATTTCAAGGTTAGTCCTGCCAAATTGACGCTACAGGACCACCAAAAGCTCAAATTCTCAAACTCGCTCCAGAATTTGAGTACAATTTGAGCTATCAGAAAAACTAGCTATACGAATTTGAGCTTTCAATATAAACGCTCTAAGTCCATTTCAAAGGTAGCCCTGCCTAATTCACGCTATACCACAAAAAGCTTGAATTCTAAAATTTGCTCTAGAATTTGAGTACAATTTGAGCTTTCAGAAAAAACTAATTCTCAGAATTTGAGCTTTCAAATTACACATTTTGAATCACGGGTAAAACATTCGGCAAAAGGTTCATGCTCAGGTCCTCCCGTTTGGCAACGGCCCTGGCAATTTCTTTAGTTCATATTTTAGCGCAGTTTATTTCTTTAAATAAGTTATTCATTATTTTAATCAAACATTTGAATAACAAACGAAATTTATTACCTTCAATCCGTTGCAAACACTGGGTTTCTTCATTTGTGCAGTTAACTTTTATTCCTAAAAGAAATGGTTTTTAGTAAATTAATGAAAAAACTTAGCGTCTATACACAAAAAATAAGGTATATTTAAACAATGAAGTGTCGTTGGAAAGCTATTGATGAGGAAAGTTAAAAGGTGTAAGGATAATCTAGGATAATTGTTTTATTCGCCAATAGTAGGTCTCAAATAAGGAACTACTTGAGCTGCGAATGAGATTGACGTGTTGCTTAAATGTACCTACACAGCGAGTTCAAATCCTAAAGAATGTCCAACTGGGATGAGTGGATCTCGAAATATGGAGTAGTTTTCCCATAGTAATTTTAAAGCCAGGAACTATTTCTGCAACGAGGGTGATTGAGATTGTTCCATATTATTTGAAATGTAGCGCCGAGGCATCTCAGCTGCATCCATTTTTGTATGAACGTAATTGTGTCTCCTATTTTTAGTGTGGATGATAAAAGCAAGTAATATTAATTAAGTATCAATAATGTGAAACAAGAGGTTAATATTTCAATTCTCCTTTTATTTACAGTGAGAAACTACAAGGAAAAAGAAAAAAAATCATAGGCGTGTTTGCTTCTATGATTTCATTGCTATCTCTTCTATATTATTTTAAAATGAACGCTATTACCGATTTTAACTAAAAGGATATAATACGTTCTTAAATTTGATCTCAATCTTAAGATCTCAAAACTGTTTCTTTTCTCGTTGTTGTAGCAAAGGTGGCGTCTATTGTGTGTATGATTATCCTGTCATCATCCAGATTATGCTGTCATCTGGAAGATATTTCAGAAACTTTAGCAATAAGATGTTTTGACTTTGGAATGTAATGTCAAAATTTGATAAGAATGCATAAGTCATTTAAGCTGATGTTGATGCTATATCTGGAAACCGGTCTGTATCTGATATATCCATGTATTGGTTGTCTGATTCGGAGTGATTAATAGTGTTGATTTTAATCAGTGGCAGTGATAAACGTCTAGAATGGTTGCTCGAAAGGTTATGTGATCTTGTTGCAGATATCTGTGTTAAGGTGATGACTTCTGGTTCTTTCTAACTGAAGTATTGTAGTAGTTCCAGTAGTGGTTCTGTTAAATTTTGGTGCTGTCCGTGTTGATCTGTGATGACGCTGGAACTGTAGAGCCTAAGGTCCGCAATGGGAATAATTGTACACACAATTGTTATAAGTAGCAATCAAATTGAGACGCTCAAAGTTAAGAGTAGATTACCCGTTTGGATATTCATCTGCAGTTTAGATAAAACTCCAGATTCTAACCGTAGTACGGTGCAATTGACTTGGTCAGTCTTACAGTCGTACTCTTGAAAATAACTAAAATAACACCCAAGATGAGGATAGACAATAGGGTAACAAAACATACAGTCGAAATTGAATGCAATCGATAACCTTCGACTTAAAATATGTGTACTGCTTTTTTAGCCGATCATTTCAACAGTAATTACATTGCACAACTTAGATATTTACAATTGAATTCTTGCAGGAAGTATTTACCAAAATTCGTTTTGTGCAAACTAATAAAGTTAAAAAACAATATTCAAATGAAATAAAACATGAATAAGCCAAATAATAAAGTAACGGTCTACAGTAGTGACATGTATTGAGACTATTTTCAACTTTAATTATATTTGGTATGCCAAAACGCATGACAGTTGCGTGAAGTACTATTAAACATATGATAACTGATTATTCTTTTCGTGTAATTCCTTCCGCTACTTGTACAAATGTTTTCTATCCTATTTATAATCCTTTTTATCCAATATGCATATAAATATCTAAGTAAATATTGTAAATGTACATGTTTACTACAATATGTTCTCTTAACAACGGTAACTTGCAGCTCTAGACTGAACAGGCCAGGGGCGACTTTTTATGAATCATTTCCCTATTCTGTTGTTTTTAGCATTTCGTTACTTACATCATAAACACATAATATCGGTAGGAATCGATCATTTTTTTTAATAGCAAAAAAGCCAGTAACGTTGATTAGGTACTTTTAAGCTTTAAAACATTTTTAGATTTAGCTATATTTTCTCACCAAATCATATAAATTGATTTTTATCTAGGTGTTAAAGACAAAAATAAGTTTCCTGGACTACGTTTTACTGCTTTACTACATATGTTTTACTGGACTACGAGGAATATATAGAATCAAGAACGGTGACCGTAATTAAATAATGCCATAAAATTGAACCTAAAACCTACTGGTTGTTATAACACGTACTAGATATTTTTGGACATTCTAATCTTCTGAAATTATACTATGGTCAATGAGAGCTGTCAATGATGTGCAACATGTGGAGGGTTTGTGGTATCCGTTTCCTACCTCTCTTTCTGATGCTGCTAATAAGGCTTATTCAAATAGAGAATACAATTTCTTTGAAATAGAGAATACAAATTAAAACATAGTTTTAATTTTTATGCATTAGAAGAGGTAAAACATAAAAAAA